>SJYQ01096179.1:174101-210234 GCA_006410935.1 Redunca redunca | reverse complement strand
GACTAAGGTCCGTCTAGTCAAGGCTATGGTTTTTCCCGTGGTCATGTATTGATGTGAGAGTTGGACTGTGAAGAAGGCTGAGCGCTGAAGAATTGATAGGTTTGAACTGTGGTGTTGGAGAAGACTCTTGAGAGTCCCTTGGACTGCAAGGAGATCCAACCAGTCCATTCTGAAGGAGATCAGCCCTGGGATTTCTCTGGAAGGAATGATGCTAAAGCTGAAGCTCCAGTACTTTGGGCACCTCATGCGAAGAGTTGACTCATTGGAAAAGACTCTGATGCTGGGAGGGATTGGGGGCAGGAGGAGAAGGGGACGACAGAGGATGAGATGGCTGGATGGCATCACGGGCTCTATGGACGCGAGTTGAGTGAATTCTGGGAGATGGTGATGGACAGGGAGGCCTGGCGTGCTGCGATTCATGGGGTCGCAAAGAGTCGGACATGACAGCGACTGAACTGAACTGAACTCATATGGTGAATTCAGCATTACAATGAACAGGTCTGTCCACCTGGAGTCTCTTATCTGTAAACTGTCCCTGCCCTTTGCCCCGAGGCACCCATATTTGCACCACTATCTAATCCTGGTCACAGGTGATTTGACCCAGGACAGCCAACCCACTGACTAGACAGAAAAGAGTTCTCACTCCCTCCAGCATTAGAACCAAAATCCTGTCCAGCAAGTCTACAGGAGAGCGAGTCCTGTAAAGTCACAGTGGCGCGGGGCTGGAGTCGATGCTGGATCCAGGGAGAGAGAGCGGGAGAGATGAGAGCCGCCTGGATGGGAGGCTGACAAAGCAGCTCTGGCCCCTAGCAAGCGCCCGTCTCCTTCCCTGAGCTGTCAGGTTTGGCTCACGGCAACTGAACGATTTCTGACAAAGATAAATGCAGAGTGAGTTTAGCTTGAGCTCCGTATCAGGAGTTTAGAAGGCCAAGCAACCAAACGACCCAGTTCCAACTAAGAGAATCTCAGAGCATGGACCAGCATTCTGGAAAGCTGGTCTCAGTTTCTCCTTTGGAGAGAAGGCTCCTGAAGTCCTGTTCTTTAAGAGATATATACCGAAGTACTTAGGGTTGAAATAACGAGGTATGATATTTTCTTTTAAGTATCCCAGCCCCCCCCACCAAAAAAGTGGACTAACTGAAACAAGAATAGCAGAATGTTGACAAATGTTTGAGCTGAGTAAACAAAAGGGCATAAGGTTATTTTTTCTCTGATTTTGTAATGATTTGCAAATTTTCATAGTAAAAATAAAAAATAACACAGTGAATACCTAACAAACACAGAACTCACACAAGAACAGAAAGCATGTACATTTTTTATGATGTTCACTTCAGAAGCTGAAATGATAGCAGGAAAAACAAGATTCCAGGTAGCTAGATTTACTTAAACTTTGAGAAAATATTCTATGCATTGGGAGAAAAGAGAGAGAATTCAGGTGAGCTTGTATACTCTTAGTTGTCACAACCCCCTACATGAATTTTCGGAGCCCTCGTCACAAATAAGCGCAACTCTGCCCCTTGGTTTCTGGTGAAGGGGAACAGCTGGCGCCTCAGCTGTGAGCCCCCGACCTCACAGGCCTGGAAGCCTGTGTGCTGGTCCAGGTGCTCATTTTTCCAGATACCTGTCCTCTTTGAGAACGTTTAATTACCTGGAAAATCTTGTCCTCCTGCTTCTCCTGCAGTTTATGGGGCAGGTTATTGTGAAAATAGCTGTAAAATTAATTTGCCCAAGAAAACTCTCACAAATGTAAAATGACTGCATTTTTAATGACATCACTTCTGAGAAGGAGACTGTGAAAGCTTTACAGTTAAGAAGTTCTACTACAACCCATTCTAGTTATATTCCTGGATAATTACAAAAATATTTCAGTGGAGGAAGAATGCGCCCAGCTGCGTGCTCTGGCCCAGGCTGGTGACGATGGTGTTACTGGGGGTGCACGGCCCTGCTGTCGTCCGCCAGTTTACAGTGTTCTCGGTGTAGGATCCACACAGCCTCCACCTCTCAGCACCATCGCAACAGCACAAAGGACATAACAGCAATAATCTCAAAACGCTGGGCTCACAAGGAGCAGAAGCTATGGTGCCACCCTAGCTCAAATTCCTTTCTGCAGAAGGCTTACTGCATGTAAGAGCAGGTGGCGGAGTGTCTGGCAGCACCTGTGGGCGTCCCAAGTGAGAACGCATCCGGAGCCAGCAAGCCCCTACCTGCAGCCGCTTGAGCTGGGCGCGGAGCTCGCTGTTTTCCTGTTCTTTCTCTTCCGAGAGCTGGGCTTTTTCCAGGGCATTCTTGAGGGCTTGTTTTTCTTTCTCAAGTTCTGTTTGTAGAGTTGACTGTTCTAGCTATTGCCATAGGAAGCAATGATACAAAAAAGTAAAATAGCAATAATTTATGATCTAATAAGGCATAAATAAACTGAAGGGACTTAGCACGCACGCATAACTTACATACACATGCAATCCCTTGGGAGCTTTGGTTTTATAATTCAGTTTTATGTTTGTACCTCCAAATTAAAAGGCTCAAGGTAGGGTTTTCACAGGCCTCCTTCAACTATTAACACATAAGGAAGGGTAAGCATCAGAATCTCCAGGAGGGAGCCCAGATACCAACCTTTAAAAGCTCAGTGAGAGAGTCAACAATTACTGCTCTCCCTCCCCTTAGACCAACATTTCTTACACTGTGGTCCTCAACCACCTGCATCAAAATCACTTGGCATGCTTGTTAAACACGTAGAGGCCTGGTCTCCGTCTCAGACTTGATGGGCCAGAGTTTCTAGGACATGGCCCAGGAATCTGCATTTAACAAGCATCACAAGTGACTTCAGTAACTAAAACTTGCCAATCAGAGACCTGTGCAGATGAGAGAGAAGGTCTGTCATGCCCGTGCTCTCCGCGTGCGGCTGGAAGACCAGTGCTGGTAGTCTTGATGCCAAGGAGGGGAATGCCTTTTTAAATGCCACATGAATTTGTGAAAAGGCCTATTTTTGTCAAGACTTATAAGAAAAATTAAAAAAGGACAAGGGAAGTACAAAGATTTTGAAGCTAGTAAGGGCTGGCTTAAACATTTAAATTTTATTTCAAAGGAGATACCATCTAGAAATTGTATTTACTATTAGTTACAAAATATATTAATATTTACTGCTATTTTAAGTGTTTTTCTTCCCAATCTCCTCTTTTCCACACTCTGATCAGGTCAACTACAGTTTTATAAAACTTGGTACTCTTAAGAAACACAATGCTGTCAACCGGTAAACGGTCATTTAGCATCTAATAAGCAAGAGCCAGCCTACTTTTATTTCCTTTTCTAATCATATGAAAGCGATTTTACATGAATTCCTGGGATTCAAACTACTTCAATTTTTAATTAACTACCTTATTTTTAATTGACCTATAATTGATTTATAATGTTTCAGTGTACAAATATACACCTATTCTTTTTCAGATTCTTTTCCATTTTAGGTTATTATAAGATACTCCATACAGTTCCCTGTGCTACACGGTGGGTCCTTGTTTGCCTATTTTAAATCTAGTAGCATGTAATATTAATACCAAATTCCCAAATTATCTCTCCTCTTCCCTTTCCCCTTTGGTAACCATAAACCTGGCTTCTACGACTATGAGTCCATTTCTATTTTGTAAATAAGTTCATTTGTATCATTTTTTTCAGATTCCACATGTAGTGATACATGCTAATTGTCTTTCTCTGATTTACTTCACTTAGTATGATCATCTCTCGGCCTCTCCACTTTACTGCAAATGGTATTTCATTCGCTTTTATGGCTAATCTTACACACACACACTGCATCCTCTTTATCCATTCATCTGTTCACAGACATCTAAGGTGCTCCCAAAGTCTTGGTCACTGCATCAACAATCAGTGCTGCTGTGAGCCCTGGCATGCACGCATCTTTTCAAACAGTCTTCCTCTTTTCCAGATATAGATCCAGGAGTGGGATTGCTGGATCACATAGTAACTGTTTTCAGATTTTTAAGAAACCTCCATACTCTTCTCCATAGTGGCTGTACCAACTTACACCGCCCCCAACAGTGTAGGAGGGCTCCCTTTTCTCCACACCCTCTCCAGCATTTACTGTTTGCAGATGATGGGCATCCTGACTAGTGTGAGGAGGCACCTCACTGTAGTTTTGGTTTGTATTTCTCTAATAATTAGCAATGTTGAGCATCTTTTCCTGTGCCTGTTTCAAACTATCTTACCTTACTTAACTTTCACCCAGTGAAAAGCTATTGACCCTCCTCAGGTGCAGGTACTGGAACAGGCACCTGCACTCTGGGTATTCACTGTGCTCTCAGTCTAGTAGGAGAGACGGACAATCTAAACAGATGATTTCACACACAGGATAAAATGCTTTGAGCACAAGTTAAAGGAAAATCAGAGTCCTGAACCCAGATTTTCAGCAGATACAGTGGAAGGTCTGAGTGGGCTTCCTGGTAGAAAATGCAACCCATTTGTCTAACAGCTAAACAAAATTGTATTTTAATGAGATCAAGAATATACTATAAGTGGTCACTCTCTGCCTCTCTGCCCTTACTCCTCACTCTCATCCCTACCCCTCTCCTCACCCTGGCATACTGGAGGCACACTCTCAGCACTGCAAATGCATTAGGCTCTCTCCCGGCCTCTCTGCCTAGGACACACCCCTTCCCTCTGCTCATCTCGCCCCTGCTCCCCCTGCACGGCCAAATCCTAGTCACCTTCCAGGCCTCGGCTGAAACATCACTGCCATGGGCAGTTTACCCTGACCACTGCTCCCCGAGCACAGGGCCCTACCCCTTTCTCCCTCTAACACCTGTTTCACCCAGGGACTGTCAGCTTCACAAGGACAGTAACCATGGCTGTGCTTCTCTGCAGCACCCAGGGCATCTGGTCTTTAAAGGCCAATCAGTAAGTATTTATTGGGTGAATAAATATTTATCTAATTTTCAGGTATAATTTAAACTAGTGGATGTTTCACCCAAACAAAACAGAAAGTAGCAGAGTAGGATTTACGGTCAACTTGAAAGAGGTCTCTTGAAGCTGGTTTGAAAAAGAGAAACTAGAATTTAGTGATTGCCAGCTGTTAGTGCTTCCTGTCCACTTCTCACTTATCCTCACCACAACTCTCACGACAGCAGAGGCAAGTATCTGCCAGAAGCTCAGAGCCATGAGGTGACTTGCTCACGTTCACACAGGGGTCATACTTGCGCTCAGGCCGTCTGACTCCAAACCTGTGCTCTTCTCATCACGTCCCACTGCTGTTTAGTTGCTAAGTCGTGTTTGACTCTTCTGCCTGCCAGGGTCCTCTGTCTACAGGATTTCCCAGGCAAGAATACTGGAGGGGTCGCCACTTCCGTCTCCAGGGGACCTTCCCAACCCAGGGCTTGGCTGAGCCTGCATCTCCTGCGCTGTGGGTGGGTGCTTTACCACCGGGGAGCCCATCAGTGCACACGGGCTTAAAAGGGTTCAATGTTAGAGCAAATGAAAGGAAAGCTGTTAGGTTAAGGCCCAGGCTACTTGGTTTCTACGTGGCTTCATGCTCTTACTCACCTGGCTGAGCCTTGCTAGTTTTCCCAGCTCTTCTTTGAGCTGGCTGGCTTCAGCATCCCTCATCCTCAGCTGCGCCTCTAACTCAGCCTCGTAGGCACTGAGGTCTCCGTGGGTCTGCTGCAGGGACGCATTCACCTCATGCTGCTCTTGCAGGGCGCTTTCTAGCTCCGCAAGCTCCTGCAAGGATTCAGTGTATGTTTAAGTACAGAACCCTCATTGTGCTGCTTAAGCATCTGCAAGTCATTATAAGTAACCCGAGCGCTTAAACCAAATGCTGGCCAGCCACTGCTGCCCAGGCACAGACAGCATTCACTGGCGATATGAGGAGGCTGCAGGCTTTGTGAATCTAGGTTGGAAAACAAAACCCTGACTGTGATCAGAAAAATCAGCAAGCTACAACGTGTTTTTCAGAGTAACCAGATGTGATCCTTTAAACAAGTCTTATGTATTCATAAGAAGAAAAAAAAAGAGGATAAAATTTAAGGCCTATTTTCCTTCAGACATTGGAATATATATTTTCACATTCGTTATTTCACTATACCCTCAGAGTAACTATGTAAGGCAAGGTATTATCCCAGATTTACAGATGAGGAAATGGAGAATGAACACCGAGGTAAACAGCACCGGGCTGTGCAGCTAAAAAAACGATGAGTCAGAATGGGAACTGAGATTTCTGACTCCAAAGCCCAGACTTTCTATTAAACCATAGTATGTTCACTTACCAGAAGAACAAAATGGGACTAGCACTCTCTAATATTAACGATGATAGAGAAATTTAAATGAATGTTGACAAGTATAGTACATATTGATTAGTATGCCACAGTTCTGATCCATTTTAGTCCATTTTTTTAATGATTAAACATTATAATTTTCATCTATTTATTTGGGATCTTGAAGAATTAGACCAAACTACTCTGGATTACAAAGGAGAATCTTGTGATGAGGACTTCTATAGAAGAGTTTCTCAGTGGGTGATAACAGACCAGCTAGCATCTGAATCATCTGGGCTGCTGGTCCAGGATGCAGATTCTACATAAAACCAACAGAGAATTAATATCCAGAATATATAAAGAGCTTCTACAAATCATTAAGAAAAAGACAGGCAATCCAAGAAAAAAATGGGCAAAGAATATGAAGAGGGAATTCACTGGAGAGAAAAACTGAACGGCAAACAAACAGATGAAAAGTACTTAACTTCTCCAGTAATTAGGGGGAAGGGTAGTTAAAACAAGACATTACTTTGCACAGAGCAGAGAGGAACAAGTTAACCAACCATGAGGAGACAATCAGACACACCTAGAAGGTGGGACACCGTACAGAACTACTGGCGGGGCTCTCCACAGACACACACACGCCGCACAACTCACCCTTGGCATAAACGGGAAAACGGCTCAGAGAGTAAACAGTATGAAGGAACTGCTGTTGATTTTCTAGGTGCAATAAGGGTATCACAGTGATGGAAGAAAATAGCCTCGTTTTAAAGAGATGTGGACTAAAGGGATGATGTCTTAATGCCTGCAACTTTCAAATGACACAGCAAAAAAAAAAAAAAAAAATATATATATATATACACACACACATATATATGGTAAACTTTTGTTTAATTTAGGAGAGCACACAGAAACTCAATGAACTCTTCTTTCAACTTTCCTGTAAATGTAAAAAATCACAAAGATCATTTCAAACCTAGCAGATTAGCAAACACTAAGTCTGGCAAAATATTATATTTCCTGAATTTGATCCTTATTCTGTTTAGAAAATGTCCTTGTTCTTAGGAAAGACATGCTGAAGTATTTCAAAGCTAAAGAGCATGATTGCCTACAACTAATTCTAACATGATTAGGAAAAAAATTAATATAAAAATATACATAAAATCATGTAAAATTAAATATGAGATAAAGCAAATGTGGTAAAGTATTAATTTGTGACTCTGAATGGAAATTACAGTGAGTTATTCTTGCAATTCTCCTGTATGCTTGAAATTATTTCAAAATTAAGGCTTACAAAATGAAAGTTAGATGGCAAAGATGCGGATTAATGGCAGCCTTCACACTGCTGGTGGGAACAGAAATTCACAGAATGAATATGGACAGTAATTTGGTAATGTCTAGTGAACTGGAGGAGACACACATACTTTGACCCGCAGTCCCCTGTAAGCATAGTCCCCATGCTCCGGATATATGTAAGAATGTCACTCTTAGTATCGTAATAGCGAAAGACTAGGAACCATCTCAATATCCCCCAAGAAGAGGATGAATAAGCAATAAATTCTGCGGTATACACAGACAATGGGATGCTACATATATCAAAATAAATAAAGTAGAGCTAAATGTATCAATGTGCACAATTCTCAAAAATATAAACATGAAGGAAGAAAGGAAGTGGCCAAAGAATACACTATGTGCTTTTTATATAAATCCTAAAACTATGCAAAACAATACTACATATTTTTATAGATGGACACACGTAACATGAAAGAAGAGATATAGAGGGAAATAATAGCCATACCCAGGGTTTTGCTACTTCTAGGAGGCAGTACACAGAGGGCTTCAAGTATGTCTGTATGTTTTATTTTTTAAGCTGAGTTGTTGGTACATGGTGCTAAATATTTTTGATATTCTTATATGCCTGATAAATTTCATAACATTAAAACACATTAATTCAAATTTCCAAAGACAGCCCTACTGGGGATGAGGTTTGGGAACCTGGATTCTCTTGCAGTAAAAAGTTTGCCAAACAACTAAAACAAAGCAAGTGAAATCTCTGAATGAGTGTCAACAAATCAAGCATGGAAGGGTTTAATTTACGATGCTGTGTCCGTCTTGTTATCTGTGAAATAACACTAACATCATAAAGTAATAACAACAAGAATAAGAAAAATTATGTTGTACTTAATTTTGCTGCACAAATAATAAAATATGAACATCTAATATAGTGATTATAATAGCTACACTTTCTTATTCTTTCAAGTTATTTGAGCACAGTACTTTTCAGGGATAGAAATTCTGCTAAAATAATCTTCCTTTTCTTAGTAAAGTAAAAACAATCATTCCAAGCACATCACAAAGGGGAAAAAAATCCCAAAACACAAGGCAGCCACTGCCACTTCTGCCACTTACAACCACAGCGTCGCTAACGTCCTTCACTAACCTCATTTGGGCACCATCTACTTCTGAGGCTAAGGAGAACAGACAAGAAGAAACAAATCATACCTTCCTCATGTTTTCTGCATCTAAGGCAACTATTTCCAGTTGGTCCCTTTCCTGCTCGACCTCGGTCAACCTTTGCAGCAACACCTCTTTCTCATCCTGCAGCCTTCTGCACTCGTTCTGGGCCTGAGCAGCCTGGCTCTTCACAGTCCCCAGGTATTCTTGCAGCCCACTGATGACGCCTTCTAAGTCCTTCTTCAGGGCTTCATTTGCTGCTATCTGGCCTAAGCAAGACAGAGAAAGGGAAGGTGATGATCTATTCAAGAAAATGCTTTCAGAATATATTATTACTGCTTTTAGACTCCTTAGCTATTTGTTACTAGCTAAAAATGAAATTCTAAGCTTCCAATTATTTCCTACTATCTTATTTTTCATATTTAAGATACAATAATAGCTTTGCCCCTATTATTCATGGTACAGGAGTATCAAGCATGTATACAATAAAAATAGTATAGTCATTGGCATTGCTTATGAAATGCTTTAATTCATGCTGTAAAAAGTTTCAATTAGTAATTTCCAAATAAAATAAGAATGTGCAACAAAACTGAGATCTTACTACTGAACACACGAAATAAAACCAAGTCAAATCCAAGATTAGCAGCATTAACCTATAACCTGAAGACTTAAAAAAACAGCCACCAATCACATGATGGGCACCTACTATGCCCAGGCACTTTATGAACATTACCTCATTTAATCCTCTCCCAAACTAATGATCACGACAGAAATAACTTGTCCCGGGTCACACAGCTGGTAGCGGCGAGACAAGGACGGGGGTCTGTTCAGACCGAGCCCAGGCTCTCGTCACCGCAGCCCAGTGCCTTCCTCTTCCACTGCTTTGGCAATGTCACAAGTTAAATCCGCATTTTGCAAAAATAGATTCTAAGATTCTTTCTGCACTCTCCTTATATCCAGACACTGAGTGCGTGATAGCAGGGTAAGTGACGAGGATTTTATGCCTTAGAAGAAGATACTCACGTAGCAGTGTTTATCATGATCACGTATGCACTTCCTGCCACAGTGACCTGACTCATTAAGACATCAACCCAAGAAAACCAAAATAAAAACTTTTAACTTTATTAAACATTTTTGAGAACTCTGTAAATATTTCCCTATCAAATACTAGCACTAACAGCTGAAGCATATTCAGCTAATATTTGGATTAACGCCTGTCATTTGTCTTTTACTAACACTGAAACTGATAAACTTCAAATCCTGCTTAGAATTCTCACCTTCAGTAAGCTGTTGTTCAAGGTCCTTAATCTCTTCAGTTTCTTTAGCAATCCTGGAAAGTATCTCGTCCAAACGGCCTTCAAGTCGTTTGTACTGCTCGTTCATTATGTCAAATTGTTGTTCTTTACCCCTTTTCTGAGCCTTTATATGGCACTAAATTGAAAAAAAAAATCAAAATTCTTTTAATGTTTATAAAAATAATAATCCTTAATAGCATTTCTAAGGAAGAATGGAAAAGAAAATGTAACAGTTTGCATCTGTTCTGTGTCAGACACCGTGTTGTTTTCACACGAGCTGTTTTCTTTGCGACTCCGTGGACTGCAGCGTGCCAGGCCTCCCTGTCCATCACCAACCCCTGGAGCTTGCTCAGACTCATGCCCATCAAGTCAGCGATGCCATCCAACCATCTCATCCTCTGTCGTCCCCTTCTCCTCCTGTCTTTAATCTTTCCCAGCATCAGGGTCTTTTCCAACGAGTCAGCTCTTCGCATCAGGTGGCCAAAGTATTGGAGCTTCAGCTTCAGCATCAGTCCTTCCAATGAATATTCAGGAGTGATTTCCTTTAGGATTGACTGGTTTGATCTCCTTGAAGTTGAAGGGACTCTCAAGAGTCTTCTCCAACTCCATAGTTCAAAAGCATCGATTCTTTGGCACTCAGCATTCTTTACGGTCCAACTCCCACACCCATACATGACTACAGGAAAAACCATAGCTTTGACTAGATGGATCTTTGTCAGCAAAGTAATGTTTTTATAATATTTGGGGGGAGATAGAGACATGAAATAAATACTTCCTTAGAATTCAATTTTATTGTCAATTCTTTATACAAAGAAATATTTTGCTTTTAAGTTCTATAAACTGGGAGTTGAGAGAGACCTCAAAGACCACTTAAGCCAGTGACCTCAAGATGGAGGGTCCTATGGAGGCATGCCCTTCTCCTCCAACCGCTACATATATTCCTGGTAGAAAAAAAGCTTTCACACACCCACATATACCTTGACAGTCATTGCTTTAGGGAACTACTGTTAACTGAAAGGATTGGATTGCATTTCTCAGGTGTGCTGGGATAAAAAACTGAGAACCGATGATCTAGTCTAACTCTTTCTTTCACGCAAGAGAACTGAATCTCAGGTCCACCAAATGACTTCCCAGGTCTCCTTAGGCAACTGTTCATATGGAGACAAAATAATTCCCCAGAGAACCTGTGTCCTCCCACGCACACTCTCATAGCTCTAGCTTGCCCCCACAGGAGCAGAGGAACAGGACAAAAATAAATCAAGAGAAAGTGATCAGGAGAAATAACTGTATCCATCCGAGTAACAAACTCCGTTCTTCTCAAGTCTAAGACTATAACTTGACTATAAAAGAACAGCCCTCAGTTTTACATGCTGTTCCCTCCAAAGACAAGAAAGAAAGTCTCTTCATTTCTGAAGAATAGATGAAAGCCAGCTTGACTCAATGGGATTTTCAAAACTCCTCCGACTCTCCCAAAATACCCATCTGAAATCTTTCTCAAAAAGTAACTAAAGATAAAAGCTTAAATTCTAAGTAAATTTAGGATTTTTGTGGCTCAGAGTGAATTTTTAAAATCTTCTGCCCTCATATTTGTATTAAAGATTTATTAAAATCTTTAAAATTCACCATTAAAACTTCTACTGAAATCTCTACATGCAGGCCAAAAAATTAGTTCAGTACGTCAATGATCTGCATTAAACACATGGGAGCAAAAGTACATTCAGCGATTTTCCCTACCGTGGAGCTCACAACAGAGGTGTTGTAAAAACAGGAACTTAAATCTCTGACTCCTCCTCCTTTCTAAGTCCTTGTACAGAGAGAGAGAGAGAGAGAGAAAATGACCATACCTTAACTTAGAATGTGTCCTGTTAAAACTGAGCCGTTGAGAACAGAGGAGCTGTGGGCGGAACGCTTTCTAATGTTGCCTTGAAACTCATGTGCACTGCCCTCTCTGACAGCCACATTTTTGTAAGCGCCTCCGAGCCTCTAACCTCCCAGCACTTCAAACCACATTCCTGGCGGAGGGTGAGCGGCAACCCAGCCCGTCCAATCGCATGCAGCCTCTGCAAGCAGGCCCCACCCTCCACGCTTTAAATCACAACACAGGAAGCTCCTCCAGGCCAATCATGAAAACCTCTGCAACAGATTACTACAGGCTGATTCCCTCTAGGGGTACTGTTACCTTTTGCTTGCATAGGGCATAGCTAGATAGTAAACAGGGATACAAATCTCCCCTTATTACATTTGTTCCTTGTTCCTCTGATATTTCTGCTTCTGGCTGTGAACGGTTTTCTCTAACTAAAAGGGGATTTGATTTTCACACAGTATCTTTTGCTTTTGAAAACTAGTTAAATGCCTGCGTTTGTTGAAAACTTGATTAGGCTTGGCACGGAGCTAATTTTAGAAGTGATTAGTCTCTAGATTTGTAGCTCCTTTGTGAGGGGAGAGTCTGCCTCTTCCTAAAAGAGAGACTTGGGAAACCATTTCAGTTCACTTCAGTTGAGTTCAGTCCAGTCGCTCAGTCATGTTCGACTCTTTCCGACCCCAGGCCTCCCTGTCCATCACCAACTCCCGGAGTTCACTCAGACTCACGTCCATCGAGTCCGTGATGCCATCCAGCCATCTCATCCTCGGTCGTCCCCTTCTCCTCCTGCCCCCAATCCCTCCCAGCATCAGGGTCTTTTCCAATGAGTCAACTCTTCGTATGAGGTGGCCAAAGTACTGGAGTTTCAGCTTCAGCATCATTGCTTCCAAAGAAATGCCAGGGCTGATCTCATTTTTATCTATTTGTTGTTGTTCAGTCACTAAGTTGAGTCTGATCTTTTGTGACCCAATGGACTGTATGTAGCCCGCCAGACTCTTCTGTCCATGGAATTTTCCAGGCAAGAATACTGGAGTGAGTTGCCATTTCCTTCTCTAGGGGATCTTCCCAACCCAGGGATGGAAACCACATCGCCTGCATTAGCAGGCAGATTTTTTTTTTTAATCACTGAGCAACTAGGGAAGGCCCCCCCCACCCTTTTTTTTAATCTTATGCAAGTTAAAAAGTCACCAATCTCATTTGAATGCTGTAATAAAGTTCCTCACAGTATAGCCTAAAACCAAGTGCACTGCAAGACACATCACTGTCACTTAATACATGTTTCTCATATCTCATTTATTGCTTTCTGGTCTCTAAGCTTTTAATTTTAAATTCTATTTGCAATTCAGAAAAATACTTCATCTGATTAGATAATAAAGGTTAGTCTATATCTGCAGAAAGATATGTGCAATACCATGCTTCTTTCCCTCTTGCTAAAATGTTCACATTTTGCAGCAATAAAATGGGGTGCCAGACACTAGCCAATAAGGTAACTTTGTGCAGACTAGAAAAAAGATGCTCCTTCTGGGTAAAGGAATTAAAAAGAGACATCCTCTGGTACTCAGACTAAAGCTACAACCCTAGAACTAAACTTCAGGAGTCTTAAAATCTGGCCTGCATGCTTCATCTTCACTAATACACTGATTTTGACTACCTTCAAAACTTGCATGCCTTTCCTACTTTTCATTTAACCTCTTTCTATATGTAATACTTCACAGGCATCCCTGTAGGCCAAGATTAGACTCCCTGTATGCCAAGACTATGACAGTTTTTTGTTGAAAGCAAATAGACAATCTAGGGTCTAATTACACTCACAGATCACAGAACTCAAACAGGGAGATGTCCTTAGGGCCCTTACATAGGGTGGTCGACTTTTGAGCAAATAAATGTGATAAGAGAAGATACAGGCCATATTATGTATTATTTAAAATCTAATTTTTCACGTGGGCTTCCCAGAGGCCCAGTGGTGAAATATCTGCCTGCAGTGCAGGAGATCAGGTTCCATCTCTGCACTGGGAAGATTCCCTGGAGAAGAAAATGGCAACCCATTCCAGTATTCTTGCCTGGGAAATCCCAGAGGAGCCTGGCAGGTTACAGCTGGGTCACGCGATATGACTTAGTGATGAAATAAAAACAACAAACAATATGTATATACACACACGTTATGTATACACACACACACAAACACATCGCTCACATTTGTGCATCAAAGTAAGAGATTTTCAGAAAGGACTCTGAGGCTAAAAATGATGAGACATAATATCTATTAACAGAAAAAATGATATTTTCACCCCCACAGAACAAGCCAAAGCTCCCTTCATTTACTTACATGTTTTGGGTCTTTGGAATCCAGACTATCAATAACTCTTTGGAGGTCCTTGATCTCCTCCTGCTTTTCAGCAATTTCTCCTCTTTGCTTTTCCATCTGCATTTCTAGATCAAGAGCTTCCTGGCGTAACTTATTTAGAAGTTGTATCCTGCCACTCAGCTGCTTGAGAAGAAAGTCTTTCTCTGCTTCTGAAATCTAATTCCCCCCACACCCCAACACACAGTTAGCAAAGGACAGAAACACTGATCTTCAAATTTACAGAAAACAACTAGTACAATTTTTAAAAAGTGTGACTGCATGCTCTATCAGATTCTCTTAGTGAAAGTAAAGTGTAAGAGTCACACAAGCTGGAATCAAGATTGCAGGGAGAAATATCAATAACCTCAGATATGCAGATGACACCACCCTTATGGCAGAAAGTGAAGAGGAACTAAAAAGCCTCTTGATGAAAGTGAAAGAGGAAAAGTGAAAAACTTGGCTTAAAGCTCAACATTCAGAAAACGAAGATCATGGCATCCGGTCCCATCACTTCATGGGAAGTGTCAGACTTTATTTTTGGGGGCCCCAAAATCACTGCAGATGGTGACTGCAGCCATGAAATTAAAAGACGCTTACTCCTTGGAAGAAAAGTTATGACCTACCTAGATAGTATATTCAAAAGTAGAGATATTACTTTGCCAACTAAGGTCCGTCTAGTCAAGGCTATGGTTTTTCCTGTGGTCATGTATGGATATGAGAGTTGGACTGTGAAGAAAGCTGAGTGCCGAAGAATTGATGCTTTTGAACTGTGAAGACTTTTGAGAGTCCCTTGGACTGCAAGGAGATCCAACCAGTCCATTCTAAAGGAGATCAGCCCTGGGATTTCTTTGGAAGGAATGATGCTAAAGCTGAAACTCCAGTACTTTGGCCACCTCATGTGAAGAGTTGACTCACTGGAAAAGACTCTGAGGCTAAGAGGGATTCGGGGCAGGAGGAGAAGGGGATGACAGAGGATGAGATGGCTGGATGGCGTCATGGACTCAATGGACATGAGTCTGAGTGAACTCCGGGAGATGGTGATGGACAGGGTGGCCTGGCGTGCTGCGATTCATGGGGTCGCAAAGAGTCGGACACGACTGAGCAACTGAACTGAACTCAGGAGTTATCTAGGCAATCCATTCATATCTATATCTTACACTTTTATCTTTATTACACGTAAAAATGTTTATAAGAGCTTATGAAAAAAATAAATGCAGGTAGTAATGAAACTTTTCATTCTAGTACAAATAACATAAATTATTAATAATAATAACCATAGCCTTAATGGTAGCTGACTTTAGCACTTACCCTTGTATTAGAATATAAAACTGACAGTGTGATGAAAAGCCTTTATTATAAGGCTTTAATATATTTAAAAATATAAATATTTTAAAAATATTTAAATAACTCACTTAAAATAGCTAATTTTTTTCCTAAGTACATTCTATAAGGATCTATTTACTTAAATATTTTGTACATTATTGACTTCTGTCAATTTATCTACATAAAACTTTGGCCAGTGCTGTTTTAAAACATTCTTATTTAATTATTGTTGTAAATTATAAATTCTTATAAACTACTCTTGACAGCTCTGTCCGCCTCATCTCCCACTTTCAATCCTTCTTTAACTCCCACCACTTCTCCTGCCAGATTTTTGCCTAGTCTCCTTTCTCTCTACGACCACCATCACCTTTGTGGTCCAAGCCATTATCATACCTTGCCTGTACTAGACAACAGCCTCCAAACCAATGTACTCATCTCCATTCTTTCCATCTCTCTCAACCCACTTCATCTCATCAAGTAGGAGAGCGACCTTACAAAAAGACAAATAAGATCAGCCACTCTACCGCCTAAAGTCCTGCAAAGATTTCCTATTCCATTCGGGATAAATTCATACCCCTTAACCTGGCATGAGCTTTAACCTCATCTCCCACTACACTCTCCCTCACTCTCCAGAGGACTCTTTAGTCTGAAGCCTTTCGCACTCTGTCACCTCTGCCTGAAGACCTCAGTGGCTCCCTGTCATCCTGTCTCAGCCTAAGTGTCGCCTCCTCCGCGAGGCCTCTGTGGGCTGCCACCTTCTACACCCTCTTTATTGTTTCTCCTAATTTCCGTTTTTCCCCTCCCTACAACCTATGCTGTTTATCGACACATTTCTGCTAAACTTATTTTTACTATCTATTGCCTACTTCCTGTCCCTCTGGGAGGAACACAGCTGTTCACTACTCAGGGCGCAGCCCAGTCAGCAACCGCCACACAAACCCGAATCAGTTTCTGGTTACTAAACAATCTGAAAGTAACACACAGGGTATCTTTTTAAAAGAATATATAACTTGGACTTCATTTTCTTTTCGACTTACTATGGTATGAATACAGTTACCATCATAATTTTGAAATACTGATTTTTAGAAGTTGCAAATAATTAAAACCTTTTACATACTTAAAAACTAAAATGTCAGAATACTTCCTTTTTTGAACTTTCTTCCTATTCAGCTACGTCACAGGTTTTGAGCTGTTTACTTCTTCATGACATCATCTTTTTATATACTGCATTTTATATCATTTATATTTTTGCTGCCTGTGTTTAATAATGTTATTACAGAGATGTCTTCTGGCTCTTAATCTAGGTCCCAGGTAAGATCTTAACGGTGGGGACTGTTTAATTAAATTAAGAAAGATATTAGGAAGCAGCTTCCCTTGATAAATTAGACACTTTCATAACAGAGTAGATGGAATGTATCTTTTTTACATAAAAGTAATGTATACCTGTGCAATCTATAAAATGCTAATAGGATGTCATCCTGAATGGTAGGAAATGAAACTGGAAAATGCTAGAACCATGTCTGACTCTGAAATTTGTTATTCCACAGGTAAACAGACAGCCCTGTTACAGGCTGTGTGAAGATGGTCCTCGCGCAGCCGTGGAGAGGGAGGCACGCTCCCTCTCGGCGTTTCCTCTCAGCAATACAGCTGTACTTCACCTACTTTTTTAAGCTGTGCAGCTTCTTCCAGTTGTTTAAACTCTTCAGTGGCTCTTAAAATTTGTTGTTCTGCCTTTTCTATTTCAGCATGCAGTTCTGACAGTCGAGCTTGTGCTACAAATTTAAAAACCATGCACACAGACACACACAAGAAAAATATTTAATTCTCAAATTTCTACCCTTTTCTTAGCAATAACTTCCCCAATTAAATTCTGTAATTATACATCCCATGAATAAAAAAAGTAATTGCTTATGGTGGTTTTCCTCTATTAATCTATAGTTTCGTGATATGACATAGAGCTATAATTGATCCATTTACTTGTAAAATTCTTCACATAAAGGGGGCTTTACTTGATAGTCCCCAAATTAAGGAACTTTTGAGAGACTAAGGATTTTAGTTGAAAATATGCACTTACAAATGATTTTCTGCCTCAAGTTTCTAATTCCTCTCTCCCTCCCTCCTTCCCCATCTCCTATGGAACTGTGAGCCCCGTGAAGCTGGTCAGCACACGCATCTGATGCAGTTTGCCTTTCCCTTCCAGAGCCTTGAGTATAGTGTACGCAGACATGGCGGCCAGCCTCGTTTTTCCTGTCTCCAGGTCAACCTCTATTGGCCTTCTGAGTTCTTCCATTTAGCTGCCAACCAAGGGAGCTAATCAGTGAGACCACTGATCTCACTGACTGAGATCCCCACGATGGGCCATGGGTACCAGTGAGACAGACGCATGAACTCAGGACTGCTTTCTAATTCCTTCACATGCATACAGCCAAGAGGGTAAGTGCATTCAAACTCTGCCATTTGGACGGTCTCTAAGTGTCCCCTTGGGTTGATTTCTTTCTCTTTATGACTTGCCAGGAAGTAAGATTCTTTGAATTACATGATTTGGGAGGCAACTGAGGAGGTGGAGTGTGGGACAGGTCGGGAAGAGTCAGAAGTCAGGCCTGGACCCAAGCCTAAGAAGAATACACTAATCCCGCTTACCCAAACCACTGCTTCAGGTTTTAGCAACATGTATAGGCATCAATTGGAGAAGGCAATGGCACCCCACTCCAGTACTCTTGCCTGGAAAATCCCATGGACGGAGGAGCCTGGTAGGCTGCAGTCCACGGGGTCGCCAAGAGTCAGACATGACTGAGTGACTTCACTTTCACTTTTCACTTTCATACACTGGAGAAGGAAATGGCAGCCCACTCCAGCGTCCTTGCTTGGAGAATCCCAGGGACGGGGGAGCCTGGTGGGCTGCCGTCTACGGGGTCGCACAGAGTCGGACACGACCGAAGTGACTCAGCAGCACAGGCATCAGTAACTGTACTTGCTTCAGTTGTTGCTAAACGTGCCTTTGCACGTGCAGGTCCAACGGTGAGAACAATCTGTTGTCACCACAACCAGATTAAAGCATTCTTGGAGCCCTGGACATGTTGCCAAATTATGGTCAGATTACAATTCTCCCTCGTAACAGGAATGATTACTACTTTTGTTTTAAACTTCTCATGTAAACACCATTATAATAAATACCTTCAGCATGTTTAACTAGAAGAATTTAAACAGTCAGCATATATATTCAGTCTTTTTACATATTTAAAGAATTCAAAGTAGCTTGTTCTAACCTGTGCTTATTTTGTCCTCTTTGTCTTCCAGCTCCGTGTCCAGGGGCACATGGGTTTTCAAGTTCACATGCTCGTTTCTAAGTTGCTCCCCTTCCTCTGGCTCCATCCTCTTGAGCTCGACTGGCTGGGCATTATCTGCAACGTAACTCTCTGTGGCGAACATATTTCTCTTGTATCTGGACTTGCCAATGTAAGGGCTTTCATCTGGGGCTTTATCTATGTCAACATACTGAAAACAAAATAAACAGAGCTTATGCTTTAGTAAGGAACTGCTATGCAGTCAAGTGACGTTTTTCGTTTTATTAGTGAAGAATATAGCTCAGAATTGCCTATATACTAATCTTACATATATAGAAGTTAAAAATATATATAATTATATACAGAATTCTTGTGTCTTATTCTTAATACTAAAAAGGAACTAGAACAAGAAAATAGCCTCAAAAAGATTCCTCTTCCTATCCCTGAAGAGTGAGCTGGATTGCTTGATTATGGAAGTACCGACAGATATGTGCTTTTTAAAGTACTGCTGAATCTCTCAAATCAGAAGTCTAGGTGCTGTATTTTGGTTTCTTGGCTGGTATGGAAGTAAAGTCTCAGTCTAATAAACTTTAATTACGGAATTTTTACTACGTGATATATGACATTGACTGGGATCACTGGGCCCTGGAAGTCAAGTGGCTCTCCACTGCAGTGACGCTTATGGGATTTGTGTGAATAATGGCTGATGGATAGTGGGCCCAGAGATCCCTGAACAAACAATACAGGCATGTGACTATGCCATGGACACTGAAGCAGGCAGTGCAGTTTTCCTGGAAGTTTGGATTTAAGGAAGCTGATCAAACTACACTTTTGGGTGAGATAACAGGATTAGAAGGTCGCTCCGGGTTACAAATATGGATGTGGGCAAATATCCTTTTGGGGCTTTTAAACTCTTATGGAGACTGCTCTATCTCACTGAGCTAGATCATTCACAGATTGAACCAAAACACATTACTCTGCTGATAGCCTCATAACAAGAATGTGATTAACAACAAAATGTTTTCAAATATCACCACTACCCTGCCTTCCTCTGCCCCCTTCTATCCTGTCTTTAATTTGGATTACTACAAAATTAAAATAACTCACCTCTGAGGGATAATAATTCAGTGGCTCAAATTTAGCATCGATTTTATAAAAAGCCAACTCCTGTTCCAGTTCATACTGTTTCTGACATGCTCGCGTTAGCTCCAAGGTCTTCTGTCTTAGCTGTTGGTCCAATGTGATGAGAAACAACACACGGATTCAGCGAGTTAGTGTAAAGGTGGATTGGTGTGGCAATCTCTAATCATGACGGATTATCAGACTTCAAAAACCCCCACAGCAATAGAACATTAAGAGCATTCTATCTTAATTCTAAAGTATTATAAAAAATGAAATACAAAATTATCATTTCATAAGAGATCACATAAGAGACCTTTGAAGTTTATTATGTTATTTTAGGATGTAATGAAAAGTTTTTTAAAAATCATTTAAACTTGTTATCCAAATGTGAAAATGATTCTTATCAATTATTTTTAAGTAACTAGTCTACCAAGTATCTGCTTCCAGATTTTTCCAATAATTGGTACTAATTTACTTAATTTATTTATGATAGCTTCATGGATAGGCATGATATTAGACATTAATTACAAAGAAATTAGAAGGAGTGAGAAGGATGAAAATAGGAAATTGGTTTTAACTGGTGTACTGCCCTTGCTGTCTTATTTTGGCTAACAACATCTTGGTTTTAAGTGTTCAGAACATTATTTTTGTAATAGAGGATAAGGGATGTAAGTAAGCTCAATCAGATCCCAATATGTGATATTATTAAATTTTTAATAAAGTAATCCTACCATATTACAACATTTTAGTTATTCTTGGAAATTTTAGGAGCTAAAAGAAAACAAATCATCTAATCTAATCTTCTGAATTTATAAATAAACTACAAATGCCCAAGTATTGCCTTTTTTTTTTTTTTTACCAGAGCTCCAGATTTGTTTCTAATGAGCAGCCATGTTTAAAAACAACTGGACTATATGGGGATCTTTCACTTTTATCTAGTTTGTTTCACTTTTTCTATTTCATACTCAATGCTCCTATTTCACTTAGTTTATGTTTTTCAATTTCTCCATCTTTTTTTTCTTTTGATGTTGTTAAGACTTTATCAAGCATAGTAGAAAAGCTTTTGTACACACGTATATATAANCTGCGGATACCAAGAAGCTAAGGATACTGAGGGTCAACTAAAAGTTTTACATGGGTTAACCCCCATGTTGTTGAAGGGTCAACTTTACCAATAAATACTCTGTGCTTTGCGTCTTTTACAGCAGTAGGCTTAGCATACAGTAAGCACTCAATAAATGTCCATTGAAGAAATGAATAAATGAGAACAAACTGGGAATCTAAGGCCCTGGAAAGTAGGCTAGTCACAGTATTAGTTGTGGATAATCAAGAGTTGACTGAACTTAACATATTCACCAGTAGGAAAAATAATATAAATTCTTTTCCCCACATTCATATTCACTCTCCTATGTACACATTCATTAAAAAAAAATATGTACACACACAAGCACATTTCTCAAAAGGCAAGCCAGTTTCAAAACTTAAAATGGATGTAAGTATATTAACACAAGTTACCATGCAAACCGTGAAAACCAGTGTACAGTTCAGCCCTGGACAGACTACCTTTAAGGAAGAATGAAGACTTGGCAGACAAGGGTCTGCAAGGAGCCAAGACAAGGGCTAAGAGGAGAAAGAAGCAGACAGACAGCATCACCCGGAGAATTCTAGAGGAGGCTGCAACAACACAAGTTGCTCTTTACTGACAGCTTACCTTAGGAAGATATTTTATTAACACCTGCATTATTTTTATACGGATGCATTTTATCATCATCCTACCTATGAGTTTCAAAGTTACTACCATGTTACTTAATTTAGTTCATTTTAGAGCATTTTCAGATTCATAACCTCACTTAGTCACAGGGCAGGTAAATAGTCCTCACTTTAAAACTGAGGAAACAACAAGAGTTAAATAACTTAAATAATTTGAAAAAGACAATGAGAAATATTAATATTAAAGTTAATTATTTGTTGGTGGCAGGAGAGAAGGACCATTACAGGTTAAATGAGCACCAAAAGTTTTCCTTTAATGCTGTGATGTTTCATTTAGAAGTTAATTTGCATACTACATGAGGAATTACTTTATGAAACTAGAATATTTTACAACTATAGATGATATTACCACCAGACATTCTGCATAAGATAATGGAAAATGTTTTTCAAATGTAGGTTCTTAAAATAAGACACAGAATTATTTTTTTTTAACATAGAACAGTTCTTTGGAATCATAAAATAACAAGTAAAACAAGATGAATTTAAAGAAGAAATACAAAATAGCTAATAAACATATATTCAGTACTTCAATAACTAAAAACATTGTGAAATTAAAGCAGTGAGATTCTATTTTTTTCTACTCTATTTACAAGTTCAAAATAATATCAACTGAAGGATTGGGTTCCTTCACCCATTCCTATAGAGGTGTGAAGCAATTATAAGCTTTTTGAGGGGTGCATTAACATTAATTAAAATTAAAAAATTTTAAACTTACAGTGATTATGCTAAGGAATTACTAGTATGAATGCATAAGGCATAAAGATTTTTTTAAAGTAAGATTTTATCTACAGTTCTATTCCTAATAACAAAAAAGTGGCAGCAACCTAAATATTCAGTAGATTGAATAAATTACAGAAAACCCATATAACGGAACACAATACAGACTTTGAAAAGAAAAATAACTTATGTGGTGTGCATATATGTGTGCACACGTCTTATGTGTGTGCATATATGTGTGCACACATGTGCATGTGTATGTAGTTTTTAACTTGGAGAGCTGTCCAATGATATACTGTTTTATAAAAAATAAGAGGCAGAATTAAAAAAATATACAGTAAGATCCTTTTTAAATCAGAAAACATTCAAAGGTATATATATGTGTGTATATATATTCAATTACATGTATAATTAATATATATTGCATAAGCATAGAAAACAAAATGGATACATATTAACCTCCAAAGAATGAGATAGGGAAGAATGAAATCTTCACTTTCCACTGTATACATTTGTGTTGTCTGAATTTGTTATAATAAACATATTAACTTTGTATATAATGTGTTTTAAATAGTTAATGATAAAAATAACATAAAGACTGAAAGAACAGCACAGTCTGTCTTCTAACCAAAAATAGTTACAGAGAAGAAACAGTAAAAACTGTTGACGATTTACAAAACATTTATTTATAGCACAAACATATCAACATTATAAACAAACAAAAGAGAAAACTAGGTAACTGTAAGAACTCATCATTTTGGGATAGAACACGATTATAAATACAAATGGGAGGGGACATGGGTAAACCCATGGCTGATTCATGTTGATGCTTGGCAGAAACCAACGCAATACATAAAGCAATTATCCTTCAATTTAAAATAAATAAATACATACAATACTTTGCCAAGGTTTTCAACAGGTTGACTAACATGCATGGAAAATCTCAGCATATGGAAATTATAATCTTCCTTTATCTTAGTAATAAAAGTGAATTTTATACTGACAAAAAAGATCAGTAACTCAGGAAAATTTATTAAATGTTCACAAATCTATTGTGATACTGAAAACTTAGCACAGTAAGTACTGTTTTTATTTTAAGTACTGTTTTTTGTATTTTAAATACAAACATTAAGTGATGGCACAAAGAGTTCACTGCTAAAATAAAACTGACTGTAATAAGTCTTCAATGATTTAATTACTCATCAATCCATTCTATTCTGGAAAGGAGTACAACAGATGTATGTATAAGACCATTGATAATCATTGAATTATTAACATCATATATAATATGCCTTCAGAATACGGTAGGCATATTTGAAAACTACCTTCAACTAAAAGGCATATGAAGAAAGCCACAAATGTTATGAATATTTGGCTAATGGAGCTGGGGAAGCTGTCCTGAGTTTTACCATGCCCCCACTGCTCAAGGAAGAGATATGCAGACTGCAGGCAACAACTTCTCTCTCCACACAGAGAAGGGAACGTTTCTCCCCCCTCGTTTAAAAATGCAAGTGTTTAGGCAGAATTCTTGTCAACAAATCAAGTAATTAAGCCAGAATGCCAATTTTGAAAGAGGGACACCCGAAATAAAAAATTAACTGTATAAAGGATTCTATTAATTATATGAGAAATACAGTTATTTGAAGTTATGCTTAGATCAGAGAAAGAACTGTCAAATGAAAAAAAAAAAGAGTACCAACAGCTATTTTTTCCTTCAAGGAAAGTAGCATAATAATTTTACAGGATCAGATTCTCTAGGTTGAAAAAGTCTTTTAAGGTGGTTTAGTCATCTCCTTGACTAATTTTTTTTTTTTTTATCTTTTTCCTAAACCCTTAGTACATGCCTATTTCAGTGAGAGCAAACACAATCAGAGTCATCACATTTTATCTCAAGACAGCTATTCGATTTCCTCTTCATTATTAAATGAAAAACTGCTTCCCTATAATACTATTTGCCATTTAATTTCATCTCCTGGGAGCTTCATCAGTAACTCCAGCCCCTCTTCCATGAAGCAGCCCTTTGACTATCTGCAGGCTTCGGGCACAGTCCCAGACAGTGCATCTTTTGGGCAGCCATACCATGCAGTGAGCAGTCAACTGCAACACGTCAAAACTGTGGCACGCTATTTCCGTTAAACCACATCCTCCCCATTCTACGGCCAGGAGGTTGTGTCTTCAGACCTAAGAACAGAGAATTTTCTATTTCAAGAGAATACAGCCATGGCGATGTAAAGCACGGACTTACCAGCTCATTTTTCGTGTTGAGGTTACTCTCGAGCTCCGCACAGCTCTGTTTCTGTAGCATAGCCTCCTCTTTTAATGATCTGTTCAATTTATCTTGATTTTTAATTTCTTCAAGGAACTGTGCTTGTTTGCTTTTAAGCTCTTCAGTTTCCATCACCTTCTTCTCCAGGTCTCTTTCCAGTCTTTCTACCTCTTCTATCAGTAAAAATTGAATAGTTTATGAATCATTACATTTTCTATTTGAAGAAAGGCAGGACTATTTCTTAAATAACAGCAAAAGAAATCTTAGAATAGTAAAAATACAATTCTACTTTTTAAATTATTCACTATGGTTTAGGGAAAAAAAGGCTATTTTGAGCTAGAAAGTGATTTGTACTAAAAGGAAGGAAGGCATAATCATCTGGATAACGATTTTAAAAGATAATATTTTAATTCCAAGCATTTAATTCAATTAGTGTGTTGATAAATGAGGTGGCTTTTTCCAAGTCTCTTAGAAAAAACATGCAAAATTTTATTTGATATTAGTGATTACACTTTAAAGGATGCTGCAAGCATGCTTACAAAATAAAATACCATGTTATCCTGCATGGCAGGCGGATTCTTTACCAGCTGAGCTACCAGGGAAGACATCTCAAGAATCCTTCTAAGGCTTCCTATGATGCTTAGGATAGGGGCTTCCCTGGTGGCTCAGACGGTAAACCGTCTGCCTGCAATGCTGGAGACCTGGGTTCGATCCCTGGGTCAGGAAGATCCCCTGGAGAAGGAAATGGCAACCCACTCCAGTACTCTTGCCTGGAAAATTCCATGGGTGAAGGAGCCTGGTGGGCTACAGTCCAGAGGGTCTCAAAGAGTCGGACACAACTGAGCGACTTCACTTTCACTTCACTTTCATGATGCTTAGGATAGGATCCAAAAGGTTTTCATCAAGAACTGACAAGGCTTTTCATGATTTGGTCCCAAATCCCCTCTCCAGTCCCATTTTCAAGCACACATTTCTGAAATGATTCCACTTCTTCAGTTTTCTGATGCCTGTTCTCATCTGCAGGCTTTTATTCACACCTTCTGCCTGGAACTGTCTTCCTCTATCTCCTACTGGCCTATTTTGCATCTTCCAGGTTTGGTTTTTTAATATAAAACACTATGAGAAGCCAGCCCTGACTCTACCCTCCCCAGATAAAATGCTTCTCTGGAACGCTATGATGCTACCCTGCACTTCTGCCGTGGCCCTCGTCACAGGGGGAGTTGGTGTCTGCCTTCCCCACTAAAGTTTTATGAAAGCAGAAATTGCATCTATCTGTTTTACCACTGGATCCCAAGAGCTCAGTATCACTAAAAGCTCCTAATTAACATTCAAAGTTGCGAATGAACCATAAGTACTTTAAACACTTCCCCTAACATGACTTCTCTTTGCATCATGTATGTTTTTTAATGATTCCAAAACATCACCTTTTGGGAAACAAATGTTGAGTTAGGGGATCCCGAACAAATAAAAGTTTACCACATTTCTCAAGTGTTGGATCAAACCACATGCAACTGCTGTTTTTATCAATAAACAAGGACTAACATCAATTTCAAACAGTTGAACATACAGGCTCATAGCCTGTAACTATTACATAACCACTGTGTTAGGCTACTTCATGCCTTCCTCTTCCTTCAAAACTCGCATACTCCCTCTGTTTTCTTTTTTCAGTTGATGATCTCATACTTTATGAATAAGACAGACCCCACCAGTAGAAACTCTTCATTTTCTTGCCACCAAAGCAACAAAACCAGCACCTACACACATCTTCTCTTCCTTCTGATGGAGAAAGTGTCCCACGCCACTTATCAAGTGTCCCACCCCACTGATCAAGAGACACTCTTTATTCTTCTTCTCTGGTCTCATTTCCTTGTCCTCCCAAGGACCAAAGAAACTAAGCCATGATTTGTCTCTCCACTTAGCTCTTGAATATTCTGCTTCTTTGATTACCAGCTTTGATGCTTCTGACAATTTCCTGGTGTGGAAGTGATTGGAGAAATTTTTTTAACTTTTAAAAACTCATTTATTAGGTACTAGGGGAGAGAAACTGTGGGAGGAAATTTCAAATCTTTATCCAAATGTCTTCCTCCCATTCATTCTTCAGTCTATAACCTAGCATTTGTTCCAGTCACTCCTTAACTGCTCTTGTCAAGCTCATCATTATTTTGCCAGTCTAAAGCACTTCTCTGTGCTCATCTTTCTTCTTCACGTCTCAGTGACATTCAACATAGTTGACCACTTCCTCTTCTGAAACCTTCAGACTTTTGCAACCCACTACTTCCTGGTTTTCTCCTCCCTTGATGGCCTCTCTGTTTTATTAACTGGCTCCCCTTTTTGCTCTCCCCAACGGCTGCCTGAGAGAGCTAGTTGATTCAGGTGGAATTAAGTATCATTTTTGTGCTGACGACTCCCAAATTTACATCTCTAGGACAGATCTCTTTGAAACCCAGACACACATTTCTGATTCTCTTCTTGGCTGCCTCACAGACATTCAAACTCAGAGTTCTAAGTTCTCCCATTTTCAAAACAATATTACCAGCAAGCCACTTACTAAGCCAGAAGCTTGAGGATTATCTAATCCATTAGAAAGTGCTGCTGATTCCACTTCCAAAGTGGATCTGTCCGTTCCACATCTGTCATCTAAATACAGGCCAACAGCCTCCTAACATGCCCTTTATCACCGTTTTGTCCTGCTTTAAGTCATTCTCCATCCTGCATCAAAAATACTCTTCTTAACAAATAACACTTGCTCAAATGCTGTCAGTGCTCTCTGCTGCGCCTGGAACACACCCAAAGCCCAGGCCGCTCACCCCGCCCCGCCTCTCCAAACTTT
This sequence comes from Redunca redunca, assembly GCA_006410935.1. Lineage (NCBI taxonomy): Eukaryota > Metazoa > Chordata > Mammalia > Artiodactyla > Bovidae > Redunca > Redunca redunca. The sequence goes on along the minus strand of SJYQ01096179.1, from coordinate 182,717 downwards.
ACCCTGAGCTATCCTCCCGCCAGGGTAACCTTCTTCCTGTCCCAACTCACCAGCAGCTCCCCAGAGGCAAGGCACAGGCTTTCCCTCTCTCGTCCTCTCCTGCCTTCGCCTTCAGCTTATATGGCCTTTCCTCAGAGAGCCATTCCCTTACACCACTTTCCAAAACAGGGGTTCAGCTCTGCCACTTTGTCTGGGTTTAGTTGTTTTTTTGTCTGTCTTTTCCACTGAAACAGAAGCTGCATGAAGGCCAGTGCCTTGCATCTTGCTAGCCCAGTCTCCAGTGCCACATGCAGAGCCTGGCTCACAGCACACGCCTGATGAGTATTTGCTGAGTTCACTGATCTGCGGTGCCATTTTCCATGCAAATTTTAACAGCATTATAAAGTTAATAACAAACATATCTTTTCTGAATCATTTCTGAAAATAAATTCCTCTCCCACCTGAATTTAGTTTTTTAAAAAATATGTCACCTTACCTAAACTGAATCTCTCAAAAGCTTCTTGCCTGTCCTGAGTGGTTACTGGCCGACCTTCCAAACTTTCCAGTGATCGGAGGTGAAAAATGGTGAACTGAAGGTAATGTGGAAGGGCCACAACTGGATTTTCAGCTAGGGTCAGAGAAGTCAAATCTTGAAGTGGTTTCAATTTGCTTACATCTTGGAGCTAAAATGATATGTAATATTATTATTGGCATAATTGAATTTAAACATCCTAAACATACCTAAGGGAAGTAATAAGTCAAGGAAATTGCTCTTATCATGACAAGGAACCTATTCATAAAACCCATTATCCAATGGTAGTTTGAAGGGAGGCACAGAGAGGAATATTTGAGGATCTAGAATGTATCAAGAGCAATATTTGGCATTTTCCACATGCCATGTCATCTGTGACTCCTCACAGAAGCCTATGACATACTGTCTGAATTTTATAGATCATGAAACTGAGGTTCAGAGAGTTTAGGTGACTTGCCCAAAGCTCAGAGAGTATATGCGAATGAAATAGGATTTGAATTCAAGACTGGGTAACTCTAATCCTATTATCTTTCCATTACACTGAATGAACAAATCAAAAATATAAATGGCTATAAAAGAGAAATTTTGTAAATCTTCAGATAACTGTTATAGTTGATATTAAAAGAAATAAGGATACATAGAAACATTCACAGTTCTGAAGTGAGATTTTTACATTTATCCAGAGAGGACTTTAAAAGGCTGAGAAATACCACTACTAATAGCCAGTGCAAACAAATCTCCCCGAATGGATGCCCTTGTTGAACCCAACTCAAATACGAACTGAGACGAGAGAGCGTACAAAACTAGAAATATGATGGATAAGCATTTATGGAATGAGCTTCCTGATAGTTAATAGTGCTAACTAGGGATCAACTACTCTAGGAACGTGTGCGGCAATATTAGACGACTTCATGGCTACCTCTTCCCGTCACCCGCTAAACCCCAAGATCGCCAAGGTGACGCTGTGTAACGTGGCGTGGGGCTCGGCTCTCAGTCTTTTGGGCTGCCACACTGAAATGGCAGAGTCGCCTTATCAGACCTTCATAAAGATGAAACAGGAAAGTAGAGACACTGCACAGCATTAAACAAAAGGTACACATTATTACCCCCTTAGACTGGTAAACGTTTAAACACTAAATAACGCTAAGGCTGTATTCCTTAAAGTTTTTATTTTCACATTTTATCATTTCATCTGAGCTCTATACCACTTCCATAAAGAAGGCAGGGGATAAACTTTTTCCAATTTAAACAGTGAGTTTTAGACAGATGAAAATTTATCCAAAGATCACAAAAGGCAAATCTAGACCCATACTGGAAGTCACCTCTTTTATTTTCTATTCTAAGGCTTAAATTCTTTAAATTATAGGAGGATTGTTTCCATTTTAATACAGATTTAAATAAATTAATGTTTTCACTTTGCAATGCTTATTGAATATCTAACTGTATAAATGTTACAAGAAAATTATAAAATACACTCATATATTTTATGACAGAGAAAAATACATGTCACCATCAGCTTATGTGAACCATGATAAAGTTGCTTTACTACAAAAAGCTAGTGATTAACACTTCCTATAACACTTAATACTATAATCAAGGTTAATTCAGATTAATTCATAAACTAAAAAAAAAAAAAAAAGAACTCTGCTCCAGGCATGCACAAGCTGAATGACTTTGGGTAAGAGAGTTAACCTCTCCGAGACTTTACTTAAAAATGGGAATAATAAAATGGTACCTAATTCACAGAATTATATAAATAACCCCTGCACTGTCTCCATAAGAAGAGTACTCAGAGGCTCAAATGAAGTGAAAGATGGGAAAATGCTATGAGATCAACTCTCAGTTACCATGTAATCATGCAAAACCAGGTCTGTGTATATTTAATTACCATAGAGAATACTGTTATGTCTGAATCTGATGTTTGGTCAGGGACATCAGAAGAAGTCCCATTAAAAAAAAAAAACACTTAGATTTTAATCTTTTTACCTCAACAAGTTCAAAAAATTTAAATATTCTTTGCTACTTTGAATAACTTACCGATGATATCTTGTTGGCTTTCAGATTGAGGACCCGCAGACACTTTAACTTCTTCCCTAGCCACACTGGAATATGTTCAATTTCATTTCCTGCAAGGTTCAGCTTTTGTAGATTGTGCATATTTTCTATGCCTTCGATTTTGCTAGAAACCAAAGGGTAAGATCAAACTTAGTAAGTACAACGACAGTGTCCCTTCATTGTATTTTAAAAATAAACAGGCTTGGTTTTACGTGGAGTTGCTTTTCATAACTATAATTTACAGGTGAGAATTTAAAAATAGTGGCTAAAAACAAATTTACCAGAACAGCTCCAGTAAACTCTCCATTACTGTCCATGTCCAGGAATCCCAACTATCTTACTATCAGCCTTTAGGATCCCACAACACAGAAAAGAAGAGGCTGCCTGGGAAAGTCTCACTAAGCGCTGTGAGGACGACCCATGGGCAGCAAGCGGGGAGCTGCAAAGCTCCACGGCACACACGGTGCTACGCAGCCCCCTCCAGGCCTCCAGCCCTGCACGAGAAGGGGCCCTCAGCTACTGCCCTAAGTCGCCGCCAAGAGACTAGCTATGCCAGCTATGAGACACGCTGCCATTTTGAGCGGGTGGAGCCCCAGAATGACACTGTATTTATGAATAAAGATGTTTTAATCAATATTTAATAAAACATTTATCACCTGCATTGGTGAATTTTCATTGATGAAATATTTTCCTGAGTTGATTCCAATTTCATTCCTTTGTCAATTCTCTATACTGGGCAAACTTACAGTTTTAGTCTGTTGAAAATATTTTCATCAGGATCAATTTTTTTATACAAACTTTACATTAAGGACTTAACTCACTAACCATATTTTCCCACTTCAGTTTTTCCTATTAGAGCTTCTGCTGCAGTTAGGTTGTTCTGTTCTTTGGCCACTGCACAGACCGAGTCTTAGGTGGAGGGAAAACACACAGGCGTAAAGGCCTGCAACGCCTGATGGCTGTGTCATTTTGCCACAACAAGCTCTCTATGCCTCTGCCAGTTTTACTAGGTTTATTTCTCAGAGTGAGTGATATGTATTATGAAGCAGAAACAAGATTGAGGGCATATTTATCACAGAAATGAGCAAAGAACACCAGGATAAAACACAGAGGCTCAAAACAGGCTGAAATATATTTAGGATCAAACGACAGGATTAAAACATTCTGCTTCATGCCAACTTCCTTAATGAATAAGGCAGTTCATCACAGACTGCAGCTGGGAAAACGTCCTGTCAAAAATGGAACTAAGATTTGGTCATCAAAAAGTGTATCTCCTTCTTTGGTAATACTAGGTATTATTCTGTTCTTTAGAAATGCCAAAATATGACAATTATCCTACGTGAAGGGCTACAAATGAAGAACCAAAGTGTGTGCCCTTTCAAAGGATCCTTTCAGTAACAGGGGCAGCATGACTCTACCTTGTTAACAAAGATGACGGCCCTGCAGTGCCACCCACAGAAGGATTTACTCACCAGATTCTGTTATATGACAGGTTGAGTTCACGCAACTTCAACAGCTTGTCCACCTTCTCGATCTTCCCGATTAGATTATGGCTGAGATTCAGTATTTCAAGCTTAGTACATTTTTCCAAATTTTCGATATACTAATTGGAAACAAATGAATAAATGCTTTATACAACAGATGCCTCGACATAAGCTCGACATACAAGCATATGCACCAGGGGCTGTTCTGATCAGTCACCGGAGACTAAGCCGTTACTGCTCCCCTGGAGAGAACCCTGGTGCGGCTCTCTTTGGTCAGGAGGGGCCACTCTCCTCAAGCTCCCAAACTTTTGTTGCCCTACAGAAGATGACACTTCCTACACACTAAGAAACTGAAGACTATTCAGCGAGAAATTTCTCCATCAGTCCTTTCCTCCTTCTCCACTTTTCTATGCCTCTCTCTCTCCCTTCCTTTGTTCAAAGTTCAGCTAAGGTACTCATGCTCCGGCATAATGTTCCCCATCTCCTCTCCGTGTTCTTGGATCCTCAACCTTTCTCTCTCCTGGTTCTTCCCCTCAAGTTTAGAAAAAGTCACTATTTGGAACTTCCCTGATGGTCCAGTGGTTAGGACTCCGAGCTGCCAAGGCAAGGGGCATGGGTTTGATCCCTGGTTGGGGAACTAAGACCCCACATGCCATGTGTGGTATGGCCAAAAGATAAAAAAAATAAATAAAAACAGTCACGATTCAACAGACATTCACTACACACTTGCTACATGCCAGATGTGGCCCAGGCAATGGCAATATACCAGTGCACCGGACGATTTCCCTGTCACTGGAATCTACGTTCAACACGCTCAGTTCAGTTCAGTCGCTCAGTTGTGTCCAACTGTTCACAACCCCATGGACCACAGCATGCCAGGCTTCCCTGTGCATCACCAACTCCCGGAGCTTGCTCAAACTCATGTCCATCAAGTAGGTGATGCCATCCAACCATCTCATCCTCTGCTGTCCCCTCCTCCTCCTGCCTTCAATCTTTCCCAGAATCAGGGTCTTTTCAGATGAATCAGTTCTTCGCATCAGGTGGCCAAAGTATTGGAGTTTCAGCTTCAACATCAGTCCTTCCAATGAATATTCAGGGTTGATCTCCTTTAGGATGCACTAGTTGGATCTCCTGGCAGTTCAAGGGACTCTCAAGAGTCTTCTCCACACCACAGTTCAAAAGCATCAATTCTTTGGTGCTCAGCTTTCTTTATAGTCCAACTCTCACATCCATACATGACCAATGGAAAAACCATAGCCTTGACTAGACGGGACTTTGTCAGCAAGGTAATATCTCTGCTTTTTAATATGCTGTCTAGGTTGGTCATAGCTTTTCTTTCAAGGAGCAAGCGTCTTTTAATTTCATGACTGCAGTCACCATCTGCAGTGATTCTGGAGCCCAAGAAAATAAAGTCTGTCACTGTTTTCATTGTTTCCATTGGAAACAAGCTCAGTCTCCTTTATATGATACAAATCACCTCACACAAAACCCGTTTCCTACCCAGCTTTCACGTTACCACCCTTATTTGCCACTCAGTTCAGTTCAGTCGCTCAGTCATGTCTGACTCTTTGCGACCCCATGAATTGCAGCACGCCAGGCTTCCCTGTCCATCACCAACTCCCGGAGTTCACTCAAACTCACGTCCATCGAGTCAGTGATGCCATCCAACCATCTCATCCTCTGTCATCCCCTTTCCTCCTGCCCCCAATCCCTCCCAGCATCAGAGTCTTTCCCAATGAGTCAACTCTTCGCATGAGGTGGCCAGAGTACTGGAGTTTCAGCTTCAGCATCATTCCTTCCAAAGAAATCCCAGGGCTGATCTCCTGGGAGATCCTGGACTGGTTGGATCTCCTTGCAGTCCAAGGTCTTCTCCAACACCACAGTTCAAAAGCATCAATTCTTCGGCGCTCAGCTTTCTTCACAGTCCAACTGTCACACCCATACATGACTACTGGAAAAACCACAGCCTTGACTAGATGGACCTTTGCTGACAAAGTAATGTCTCTGCTTTTCAATATGCTATCTAGGTTGGTCATAACTTTCCTTCCAAGGAGTAAACGTAAATGTTCTCATAAAAACTGTGTACATCTGCTCACTCTGCAGCCTCCCATTTAGTATTAGTCTATTGGTAAGGCAAAACATCTTCCATCCTTACTATGTATTCAAAAAGTTCTCTGCAAGATAGCCATTCATTCACCCATTCCAACAAATACTAATCAAACAAGGCTTATGTGCCAGGAGCTGTTCTGGGTACTACAAATATGGAAAAAATGGTGACGGATAAGGAAAACAAGGCTCTTGATTTCATTCACAGGGAAAGCCAATAAAGAAATAGAGGAAACAAAGCTCTCAGGCACCGAAGCATGCCAACAAGGAGATGAAGAGACGCGACCGAACAGAAGCGCCACGGGGGCAGGTTCGTCGCTGCGCTCACCACTCGGTACTGGTGCCTGGAGCGCAGTAGGCGCCACATCAGCCTCTGTTGCGGGGAAGAATGAGAGGGAGAGATGGAGGAGGAGGCTACCTGCAGCTGATGGTAAGAGCAGACCTCACAGAGAGGCGGCACACTGAGGCAAGACGCTAATAGTAAGCCAGCTGTGTGACCATCCGCAGACAGGGAATACCAGGCAGAAAAAGGCAAGCGGCACAGACCCTAAAGGAATGAAGCTGGTGGGCTTCCAGAACGGAGAGGGCTTCTTACACCAAAATCAAACCGCTCCTTCCCAGTTTCCACGTGGTCATCTGATGCGCTGACATCGGACAGCACGTCTCTTCCTCCTGAAGTTCCTCCTCCTCTGGTCTCCATTCATCACACTCTTGGATCTTCTATGGCAACACCCCCTTCAGACTTTTTCACTGGGTCTGTCTCTCCCAGACCCATTCACTTTCTTTGATTCCCCCTCAATATTTCTCCTCTTAATTCTAGGCATTCTTCACACTAAGTTCTAAGTTCCCCAAATCAGAAACTAAGCTTATTCACTTCTGTATTTATTCCTAAAGCCTAATGTAATACCTGGCATATATAGAAACCACACCGTCAGGATTTACTAACTTGATATTTCATTTTTACAATCTTTAAACTCCAGGATGTCTCCTTTTTTCCTATTTAATTACATAAGACATAAATATATTCCAATAAAAATTTCAAACAAAACATAACAAGCTCTCTTCATCAGGTCTTCAGTTCAGTTTCCCCACCAAAACAATCTCACTGCTCAAAGGTAACCCTTGTTAACAGACCAGTGTATATACACCCAGACCTTTCTATTCATTAAAAAAGTATTTTTAATCAATTAAAAAAGTGTTCTGAGACCTTACTGAGAATATTTTAGAATTTGTTTTTTCCATTAAATACACTGGACCATATTCCCATATTAATACATAGAGTTCTGGGAGTTTCTGCTTCTGTTCTTGTTTTTCAAGACACTTGGTAGTATTTCATGGTATGCGTGCGTGCTAAGTCACTGCAGTCGTGTCCGACTCTTTGTGACGCTATGGACTGCAGCCCACCAGGCTCCTCTGCCCGTGGGATTCTCCAGGCAAGAATACTGGCGTGGGCTGCCCTGCCTGCTCCAGGGGACCTTCCTGACCAGGGATTAAACCCAGGTCTCCTGCAACTCCTGCACTGCAGGTGGATTCCTAACCCCTGAGCCGCCAGGGAAGCCCATTCCACGGTGTACTGCACCATGATTTTTAAGCAGTTCCCTACTGACAGACAACCGGTTATTTCCAATTTTTCTATTTTAAATAATGCCTAATAAACACTACTCTTCAGATACTTTTGGATACATGTGTAAATATTAATAGACAGCAAGGAGTAGAACTGCTGTGTTGGTGAGTATAAACTCAGTAAGTACAAACTTAACTGCTGGATCAAATAAGTACATTTGAAATTTTGATAAATACTATCAAACTGTTTTCCTAAAATGCTATACCCATCTATACATCCACTAAGACCAAATGAGAAGATCCACTTCTCACATCTTTCTGAATGCTGAAGCAATCTTTTAAATTCTTGTCCATTAGACATACAAGATGGAAAATGGCATCAAACCATTGTTCTATTTCTCATCTCTTTGACATTAATGAAACTGAATATATTTTCATGTTAACAGCCATTTATAACACTCTTGTGAACAGACTTGCCCTCTGCACATTTACCATTTGGTTGTCTCTTTCTAGTGAATCACAGGTGCCTTTTATATTATGCAGACACTGTTACACATGCTGCAAACACTACCCGCCAGCTTGTTGTTTAACTTTTTAAAAGATAATAATTCGTTAAACACCACTTTTTAATCTTTATGTAAGCTAAATCTGTCAATATTTTTCTTTGTGGTATTAGGGTTGGTGTTCGATTAGAAGGGCCTTCCCAACTCTAAGATTTAAAAATATATTCTTTCCTAATACTTTTATAGCACTTTTGTTGGTTGATTTTTGTTTTGTTTTCATTAAGATTGTCAATCTTCTGGAATTAACTTTTGTGACTGGAGTAGGAGGCATCTAAGTTTATATTTTTTCCAACCAAAAATATTAAGTTGTAAATAATAATAATAATAATAATAA
>SJYQ01096179.1:147909-174061 GCA_006410935.1 Redunca redunca | reverse complement strand
AAATTATTTTTATTTTAAAAAATAAAAATTAAATTCCAACACGCCATGAGTACATTATGGTGTAACTGGAGAAGGCAATGGCAACCCACTCCAGTACTCTTGCCTGGAAAATCCCATGGACGGAGGAGCCTGGTAGGCTTCAGTCCATGGGGTCTCGAAGAGTCAGACACGATTGAGCGACTTCACTTTTACTTTTCACTTTCATGCACTGGAGAAGGAAATGGCAACCCACTCCAGTGTTCTTGCCTGGAGAATCCCAGGGATGGGAGAGCCTGGTGGGCTGCCGTCTATGGGGCTACACAGAGTCGGACACGACCGACGCGCCTTAGCATCAGCAGCATCATGTATAGTTTATGAATAGAATAGAGTAGTAAACAGTCTGTAGCAGGGATCAGTAATCTTTTTCTGCAAAAGGCCAGGTAGTAAATATTTTTTGGCTTTGTGAGGCATATATAGTTTCTTTGACAATCACTTACTTCTGACACTATAACACAAAAACAGCCACAGGCAATATGGGAATAAATGAGTGTAGCTGTGCTCCAATAAAGATTAACAAAAACAAGCAGTAGGCCTAATTTGGCATTAGACTGTAGTTTGCTGACCCTTTCTAGAGAGAATCAATAACATGGAGAATAACAGGAGGTTATGAATTTGAAGATGTCACACTGCACACTTCTGATGGAGAACCTTCACGAGAAACACTGAAAGAACTGCAACAAATCCAGCAACATCAGGGTGAGACAGCAGGTAAATCCCATATACACACATATGCTTCTCATTTTAACGCGCAAAAATCAGAATCAGTGTCGGTATTCAGAGATGCTGGTAACCTACCTTAAACTTCTTGCCACCATCTTTGGAAAGTGAAAGGTTCAGAGATTTTACCAAGGCCAAATTTTCCTGTTTAGTGAGCTTTTTAACAAGGGCTTCTGTAATATATCGAACTCCTGCATGTGAATCAGCTTCTGAAGTTATACAAACAGATCAGTATCAGAAGAGGAAGACATGAATACTTTGAGAAACAAACTGTATTGATATTATACAACAACAAAAATTTAAACCATGCAATTGTAAAAACAGCTGGCTAGTTCTAATAGGAATGTTTAAATGATATTTTACTTTATGTAGCATTTCATAATGATGACAATAAATTATACTTCATAAATATTAACTGTGTTCAAGCTTTGTATTAAATGCTTTACATTAAAAAAATGTAATTTGTACAACAAACCTTTGGGATAGAAGTCACTATTCTCCTTTATAAAAATAATTAGAAAAACAATTTATTCAAGCTCTTACAGCTAAAAATATGCAAATCTAGGACTTGAACCTAGGCAGATGAATCTAAAATTTATACTTTTAAGTATGGGCAGCATTGAGGTTTTTAGCAGTATTTTAATGTTAGTTTTTTAAAAAATATATTGGATTATTTAGTTTTTTGTTTTAAACAAATCTAATCAAGTAAAAAAATACTGGAATTCTTAAAAATGTCCTTTTCCTATTTTTTGTTACGGTAGGAAACTCATGGTAAGGGATCACAACATATTTTATAGAGATAAAGTACTAACTTAATGGATAGAATACCCTATCTCAAGACCTTCTTGGATATTAGAATCAAAGCTTATTAAAGCCATGTTAGCACAGTACAGGGAACTTCTACTCAATATTCTGTAATGGCCTACATGGAAAAGAACCTGAAAGAGAGTGTGCACCTGTATATGAATAACTGATTCACTTTGCTGCACGTGTGAAATTAACACAACACTGTAAATCAACTATACTCCAATTTTAAAAAGCCATGTTAAATTCTACAAAAGCATCTATAAAAAGAAAATTGTCTCTTGGTTCTTTATGAATCAAAGACAGTTAATCCTGGGTTCAAATCCAGTTCAGTTCAGTTCAGTCGCTCAGTCGTGTCCGACTCTTTGCGACCCCATGAACCACAGCATGCCAGGCCTCCCCATTCATCAGCAACTTCCGGAGTTCACCCAAACCCCTGTCCATTGAGTCGGTGATGCCATCCAACTACCTTCATCTTCTGTCATCCCCTTCTCCTCCTGCCCTCAATCTTTCCCAGCATCAGGGTCTTTTCAAATGAGTCAGCTCTTCGCATCAGGTGACCAAAGTACTGGAGATTCAGCTTCAACATCAGTCCTTCCAATGAACACCCAGGACTGATCTCCTTTAGGATGGACTGGTTGGATCTCCTTGCAGTCCAAGGGACTCTCAAGAGTCTTCTTCAACACCACAGTTCAAAGGCATCAATTCTTTGGTGCTCAGCTTTCTTTATAGTCCAACTCTCACATCTATACATGACCACTGGAAAAACTATAGCCTTGACTAGACGGACTTTGTTGACAAAGTGATGTCTCTGCTTTTGAATATACTATCTAGGTTGGTCATAACTTTCCTTCCAAGGAAGAAGCGTCTTTTAATTTCATGGCTGCAATCACCATCTCCAGTGATTCTGGAGCCCAGATCTAGGCTGTAGGCCAAAGGTTCCCCATGGTTACTTATAATAAGTATATATTACATTTATTTTGGTTCAAAATAAAATAATTTTAAAATTTTGGCCCAAGCTAGAGAAGAAAATATTCTAAAGTGTTAATCAAATTAGAAATAACAATGTGCCAGTGGGCAGCAAGGGTGCAGTCCAAACTCAATGCTGATGATATTTATGAATAAACACTGACTGGTGTTCATCGGAGCAGGAAATGGCACCCACTCCAGTGCTCCTGCCTGGAAAATCCCATGGATGGAGGAGCCTGGTGGGCTACGGTCCATGAGGTCATGAAGAATCAGACACGACTGAGCGGCTTCACTTTCACTTTTCACTTTCATGCATTGGAGAAGGAAATGGCAAGCCACTCCAGTGTTCTTGCCTGGAGAATCCCAGGGATGGGAGAGCCTGGTGGGCTGCCATCTATGGGGTCTCACAGAGTTGGAGACAACTGAAGCGACTTAGCAGCAGCAGCAGCAGCAGCAGTATTCATCAATAGAATTTGATGACCATGATTTCATGACATAGCAAAGAAATCACAAAAAAGTTTTCTTTGTATTTAATCACAGTAAGTAAATTTCTTAAAAAAAAAAAAGAACCCATTTTTGAAAACAGATTCCTAGACTGACGGAATGCTTTTAAGAAAAACATAAAAACCTTGGTGAACATTCATATGTATGTCCCTGATGTGAAAATCAGTCCATTCACAGATTGGCAGCTTGCCTATAAGCAGACTGGAACAGCCCAGAGGTGGACAACATGTTTATATGGAATTAAAGCACTCCATTCTGAAGTGACCAGATATGCCTTCCCCTCAACCAAGGGTGATGGTAAACTGGCATATGAACTTTAAAGCCCTCTCCTACCACAGGAAATAAAGCTTCCTCTTTCTGGAAACCCTTCTCCTAACCCTTTCAGACATCACCCTCAACCAGAAGCCTCCATCCTCCACTGTCCTTGACAATTTCTGTCAAAAACAATGGGCCAAGTTACTAGTAGGATGGATACATGTTATATCTGGACCAAAAACCTAAGTTCAATATTTTCCATCTGTACTTGGAAGAGTATTTGGTGAAATTCCCAGATTAAAAAGCATTACCTTTCTGGTCGTGGTAGTCCAAAAGCATAGTGTTTTCACCTATAATCTCAGCTTGCTCATACCACTGTCTTCCGGAATGAAAAGGCAGAGTCTCAGATCCGTTTAAAGGTGAAAGTGATCTAGATCTCATATTGGACTTAAGAGATGATGGACTAGGAGAGTGAGATGGTGGTGGCATCTTTGTTTTGGAAATTTTTTGCTGAGGACCTTTCTTCATTGCAAGAATAAAGCCAGGTATCCATCAAAACCTGTAAGAGTTTCCAGTATATTTAACAAGGTTAATTTTTAGAGCTATCAAAACTATTAGTCTATTTCCAGAATTTTCAAGACTACGAAGTTTTAAATTCAGAAGTTATAGATGCTAGAACCCACACTATCCAAGCTGATGGAAGCAGACACCATTTCAGACATTGCTGATTACCTTACCAGAGGGAAGAGAGACCCCCCGAGGGTCTTGTACTGACATGTACTCCAGCCAGAAGCCTCATCTGTCACTTTGGCTCTCAGTTTATTGGAACAAACTAGTCACAGTGCTTCTTCTACTTACCAAGAGTTCTAGAGTGCATAAAGCTGGAAATACCTGACAACCAGTGGCATCTCGTGCTGATCAGCACTCTCTCCTTCCTGCAACAGTTTCTTCCTCTGGCTTCTGGGACACCACACTCTCCTCCCGTCTTCCTGGCCACTCCTCAGCCTCCTTCCCTGGCCAATGCTCGTCTACTCATTCTTTACATGTCAGAGCTCCTCAGGTCTCTGATCTCTCTCTCTAAACTTAATTGAGACAATCTAATGTACACCCATGGTTCCCAATGCCACCTTTTTGCTGATATTTATATTTTCAATCCAACTCTCCTCTGAGTCCAGACACCTATTCTCAACTGTCTACCTGACATCTCATTGGCATCCTGAATCAACATGTCCAGATTGAACTTATCACTTCCCTCATCCCGCCCTCATTTTCTTCCCACCCTGTTCCTCCCCCAGCGTTCCCTTACTAGTGGACAATGCTCTTGGGAATAAGCCAGAAACTGGGAGTCACTTCCTTCTTCACATAACCAATCAATCACCAAGGTTTGTCAATTCTACTTCCTAAGTATCTCTCAAATTAGTCCCCTTCTTTCCATCTCCCCTCTCGTCTACTCTAATCCACACACTCATCAGACTACTGTAACAGCTTCTAACTGATTTGTCTACAAGCTCTATTCCCTTCCTCTTCCATCACTACATTGTGGCCAGAGTGACCTGTTTAAAAGCTTAATCTATCAAAGGTTAATATTTATCCTGGCCTATGAGATCCTCCATGGTATGGCCCTGTCTCTCCAGCCTCACATCTGTCACTAGCTTCCTAGACTCTGTGGGCTGGAGCCACACAGACCTCTATATCTAATCTCTGGTGTTGCCGATGCTTGCCTTCGGTCTTTCTTTTTTTTAACCTTTTCAGGAGTTCTCACTATATAGTCTGCATATTAACTTTAGTCAAATAAATGATTTGCAAAAGTTTTCTCCCACCCTGTGGTTTCCTTTCTACTAATTGCTATTGTCTTAAAAAATGAAACTATTTATTTTTAGTGTGCTGGGTCTTCCGCTGCTGCCTGGGCTTTTCTCTAGTTGCCGTGCGAGGGCTCATTGTGGTGGCTTCTCTCGTGGCGAAGCACAGGCTCTAGGGTGCTCCGGCTTCAGTCACTGGGGCTCCTCTGCTCTGGAGCACAGGCTCCGTAGTTGTGGCACACGGGCTTAGCTGCTCTGTGGCATGTGGGATCTTCCTGGCCTAGGGATCAAACCCGTGTCTCCTGCACTGGCAGGCGATTCTTCACCTCTGAGCCACCAGGGAGGTCCTTGTGATATTGTAATTTGATACTCATTTGGGGGCAGGAGGAGAAGGGGACAACCGAGGATGAGATGGCTGGATGGATGGCATCACGGACTCAATGGATGTGAGTCTGAGTGAACTCCGGGAGATGGTGATGAACAGGGAGGCCTGGCGTGCTGCGATTCATGGGGTCGCAAAGAGTCGGACACGACTGAGTGACTGAACTGAACTGAAAGAAATCCAACTGGTCTATTTTCCTTTTGCCGCCTGTGCCTTTGATGTCATATTCAAGAAATCACTGCCAAATCCAGTGGTATTAGGTAAAAGTCCAAATTCAGATAGAATGCTAGCTAGAGTAATGATGAGAATCAGTTCTTCTCTCAAATTAACTTGTAAGTCAAATCACACAATTAATCTAGTAGAATTTAAGTTCCATGAAAGTAGCAATATTATTCACTGATGTATTCCAGGCCAAGAACAGAGCCTAGAAGATGGCAGATAATTACTATTTATTGAATGCATTATTCATAAAGAACCTAGAAACAATAAAATGCTATTCAATACTTCAGTAAAAGGCTATCTTCATAAGCAGTATCAGTCCTCAAAACCAAGAGTCCTAACCTACAAATTAGGTTTATGCAAAAAAGACTTTCATGGTATACAATTGCAATTACAAATACAAATACAATACAAATACAAATACAAATACAATTATAAATACATCACAAAAATTATAAATCTGCCAAACTTTTAGACCAAAAAATGTTATAAGATGTACAAGTCTTGAACAAGCTACATTAACAATGATTCTACTCTGCTCAATATCCATAATCTCCCGTACCCTCACTACTGAAAATGTAAAGTGTATGTATGTGTACGTGTTAGTCACCCAGTTGGGTCCAACTCTTTGCAACCCCATGGGCTGCAGCCCATCAGACTCCTCTGTCCATGGGATTCTCTAGGCAAGAACACTGGAGAGGGTAGCCATTCCCTCTTCCAGAGGATCTTCCTGACTCAGGGGCTGAACCTGGGTCTCCCGCGCTGCAGGCAGATTCTTTACCAACTGAGCCACCAGGGAAGCCCTGAAGTGTGAAGACAAAACACAAACTAATTTTTAGAAAAGTAATCTGCAACCCAAAGTTTTTGGATAGCTCAAATCCTAATGCCAGCGACTGTCCTGGCTGTCCAGTGGTTACGTTTCCATGCTTCCAATTCAGGGGCTGTGGGTTCGATCCCTGGTCAGGGAACTAAGGCCCCACAGGCTGTGTGAGGCATGGCAAAAAAATAATAATAAAATAAAAACAGGAAGGAAGGAAAAGAAATAAAAATAAATGGTAGCTTTTTAAAACATTTTAATTTTTTTGAAGGAAAAACAGAATATTTAATACAACAAAAGCATCACTGAACTCACGATCTAGCATTTTAAGGCAACTAGTTTGAAGGTAACAAAAACCTGCTAAATTTTTTTTAAAAGTGATTACTGTTTCACAGGTATACAGTACAACAAGGACAATTGCCTTGTTCCAACAATCTAAATCACTTTAAACTGCAAATCTATGTCTTTACTTTCTCTTTTGTTTTTTCATGTCAAATCATCTACAAAGGTCAGAAAAGCTTCCCTCAGTTTACACAACTGCTATTGATGTCTTAACCACAAAGCTTTAGGACCTAATTTCACAAGTGTGGCAAACAATTTCTATCTTAACATTCTGCCAAGGCAAAAAGTCTCTTAGTAATACGCCTCATTCTGTGTTAGATTTCACTGGTGCTCTCTTTCTAAATAATAATATACTCAAGCTTGAAAAGCGCTAAGAGGCATGTGCTTTAATAACACAATTTTATTCATTCCTGAATTAAATAAGTTTTCATAAGGGCAAGGGACTTAAAAAATAAGAGAGGAGCAGTACAGGGCCCAGTTCCCACTTCTGTATGTCTTTATCTCACAGCATGGTAGAAAATGATAAAATCAGAATGACAGCATGCTATATGCTACAGAGGTATGCTTTATACACATTTTTAGTTTCTTGGTTTCAAAATGCACGTACATCCTACATTTGTATGCAACGCAATTATTTTGTACCCTGCACCTCAGTCTTATCTCTAACTTCCTAAAATAATGAACCATCCTGAATTCCTCTCACAACATCCTAATGACCAAGACTCTTTGGGCCTCACTAGAATATTGTGAGATCTCTCTTGATTAGAAAAATTCTGCCTTACTCAATAATGGAGTTAAATAAATATATTAGAATGGATTCCAGAAATCAAAATCAACTCCTTCCTTTAACGAATTGTAACCTGAAAGATTCAATGATGGCTTTGAAGTCACAGTGCATTCCCAGACCTCCTCCCTAGGTCGCCATAGCCCCTGTAAAGCCTGGACATACGATCTCATGGAAGACCTAACTCGGTAGCGTGGGATTTACTGCACCTGAGGAAGGACACCTGGCCGCAGCAAAACCTTGAAGCACGAGTCTAAGAGAGAGCGAGCAGACTTCCCTGATGGTCTAGTGGCTAAGAGAGAGCCAGCAATGCTGCTTGACCGAGGCTGCAGTCCGCAATTACATAAGCAGCAGAAAGACCAAGCAATGGCAAAGAGAAGACAGGGGCAGAGGCAGGGCTAGTGTGTGTGAAGGGGCAGGATAAACCGAAATCAAACAAGTCCAGAGCTGGAGATAGTCTGAAAACCCAGAATGCAAGTCTGCAGAATAAAAGAAAGCCCCTGGAATGATGTGATAATCAAAATCACATGATTGAGCATCCTGTCCTCAGATTCAGAAACTTGCCTTGATCTAACAATCCCCTCCACCACAGCTTAGTAGAGTCTACACCTTCACCTCTATCCAGCCTTTCCTAAGATTCCATCATCTCTGCCAAGTCGCTTCAGTCGTGTCCGACTCTGTTCGACCCCACAGACGGCAGCCCACCAGGCTCCGCAGTCCCTTGGATTCTCCAGGCAAGAACACTGGAGTGGGTTGCCATTTCCTTCTCCAATGCAGGAAAGTGAGAAGTGAAAGGGAAGTCGCTCAGTCATGTCCGACTCTTCATGACCCCATGGACTGCAGCCCACCAGGCTCCTCCGTCCATGGGATTTTCNCGCGAGGCGAGATTTCCCGCTGCCGGCGGCGAGAGGCTCCGCTCTTTTCTCTGAGGCGAAGCGGCTGCCTCCTCATGCTCAGGCCTTGACACGCTCCGCGGGGGCTGGGCCTGGGGACGACCTGAGAGACCGAGGTAGCGCTGTCACCAAGCCCCCATATTTCCATTGCTGGCCGTCTGGCTTTGAACTAGTGTGCCTCGCCGCACGCTTCTCCTTCGCACGGCCCGTTTCTGAGGCGAATTCTCTTCAGGGGCCAGACAGACCAGACGTAGATGAACCTCTGAGGGAACGCAGTTTAGGTTTCAGATGCACCCGAGGTTACGGGAATGAGAGCAGCCTGGGAGTCCTGGCTGAGAATAGTCCTCAGGTTGTGACAGGAAAGCCAAACCAAGAAGCAGTTGAAGAAACTTAGTCTGTGGCCTGCCTGAAAGGGCTGCATTTCACCACATACTTTTAACACACAGTTTAAGAGAATTTAGCACTTACTGTGCTGAATGTTAGGGAAATACGGTGAATTCTTTTTAAAAACTGGTCTCTAAGGACACCGTTCCTCCATTCCAGCTTCCCATTTCCCAGCTGGTACACTGGACAGTATCACCTTCAGAGGTTGCACCATCTCCAAAAACCGCCAAAGCAGGTACTAAGTCTCCTTTACCACAATTCTCCAATCTTAAAAGCTCGCTTGGAAGACCCCCTCCTAGCACAATTCCCTTCCTTGTGACCTCGAATCCCTTGTTCTTAACAGTTTTCCATAGTCAGTTCCTTCCTTTCTTCAGAATTCGTGGCCTATCTGTGTAACACTGTTAAGAATTTCCTCTTTCTGTGCCTCAGTTTCCTCTATGAAACAGGATAATCCTACCCACTTCCTGATAGTTATAAAAGTTAGTGCATGTGAAAGAGTTCTATAAGTTCTTTCTTATGTCCTGTAATAAGTTCTCACTATGTTTTACTTACTTTAGTATTGCTACTGCTACTGCTAAGTCACTTCAGTCGTGTCCGACTCTTTGCGACCCCATAGACTAGGCAAAGGTTTTCCAGAGGAAATGCCTCATCCTTAAGTCTTGGAAGAACCAAAGAACTTAATCAAGGAGTATGGGAGTGGGGAAAAATTTCCTTGGCAAAGGGAGCAACTTGTGCAAACCCCAGGAGGAATGGGGAGAAGGAGCTTGGCAATGAGCTGATGTTAAATAAATCAGGGTGGCAGCCAAAAATCTGGAGTGCAGAAGCTAAAGCAAGAAGAGGGGCCTTATGAACCATCTTAGAAAGTGAAAGTGAAGTCGCTCAGTCGTGTCCAACTGTTTGTGACCCCTTGCAGGGTAGCCTACCAGGCTCCGCTGTCCATGGAATTTTCCAGGCAAGAATACTGGAGTGGGCTGCCATTTCTTTCTTCAGGGGATCTTCCCAAACCAAGGATCAAACCCGGGTCTCCTGCATTGCAGACAGAGCTTTACCGTCCTTAACTGTATAGCCTCAGGGCATATTTATTTTCTAGAAAGTGACTCTGGAGGAAGAGGTAGCTGGTGACAACAGGAAGAACACTTTGCCCCAGATCACTGGGTGGAGATAAGGGAACTCTGGAATATTGACACCCCCACCCACCACCCCCAAGGAAGAAGACCTGATCCCTTTAGAGAGCACAGCACGAGGGTGGGGGCGGCCTGATGTCATCTGCTGGCTCGTTCCCTACTTCTGCTGGGTTCTAGCCCACCTGCCATTTTCACGGTGTCCATAAAGTGCCATTAGCAAAACCACAGGGGTTGAGGAGGAAGGGCTGACAATAGCCCTGGAGAGGAGAGGGCTGTGCTGTGGGCAGGTGGTCCCAACTCTTTGGACCCTGGGGGCAGCCAAGCATCCTGCCCCAGGCTGTCTCCTGGTCCCCCTCCCCCAGGGGAGCTTCTCCTCCCTCACTCCCTTCGGCCCAGCACCTCCCCCGTGTCTCCACTGGTGCCCTGGGCCGGGTCCTCCGGCCAGTACTGGTCCTCCATGTACTGCTCCATGTCCGTGCTGCTGTCGGGCTCTCTGTCCTCAGGGGGCGCCTGGAGGGTGCTGGCCACCTGCTGCTCCCACTGCACCTCCACCAGCCGGTAGAGCTCCATGGCTGTCATAGTATCTTCTACTGACGAGTGCCCGTGCTGGCCCATCTTAGGCACTTGTAATTTTTCTGAAAGGCAGAGATGGATTTAGGAATCAGAAGTTAAGGTAGTTTTCAACAGGGGGCGCCATTCACATTCACATTTAAGTGAATGATGCTTCTCTCTCCACCACTAGTATTTAAGCTATACAGGAGATCCTTTGAGCTCTAGAAAAGTCAAAATTCATGAAAAGCCCCACATTTTAAATTGAAAGGAAGATCTATCCTTTTTTTTTTTCAATTCTAAGCTCAGATGATATTTATTAGTTTGGAATGTGTACATTGCTGACTTTTAGTTCTATTAATTTTTGTTGTTTTGTTCTGACACTTGGTTGGTTTTTTTTTTTCCTTCTCTTTTCCGACAGAGAATTAGATTTATTGTGTCACCTCACTGCTATACCTGTTAAAGTCTGTAATGATATTCAGGTAGGATCCATTATCAAATCATGGTATGCTGGTGTAGTTCGTTATCAATCAAATAAGTAGCTGTCGAAAATATACACAAAGTCCAGAGAATGGTCAGTCAGTCAGTTCAGTTGCTCAGTCATGTTTGACTCTTTGTGACCCCTTGGACTGCAGCACATCATGCCTCCCTGTCGATCACAAACTCCTGGAGTTTACTCAAACTCATGTCCATTGAGTCAGTGATGTCATCCAACCATCTCATTCTTTGCTGTCCCCTTCTCCTCCTGCATTCAGTCTTTCCCAGCATCAGGGTCTTTTCAAATGAGTCAGTTCTTCACATCAGGTGGCCAAAATATTGGAGTTTCAGCTTCAACATCAGTCCTTCCAATGAACACCCAGGACTGATCTCCTTTAGGATGGACAGGTTGGATCTCCTTGCAGTCCAAGGGACTCTCAAGAGTCTTGTCCAACACCACAGTTCAAAAGCATCAATTCTTCTGCGCTCAGCCTTCTTTATAGTCCAACTCTCACATCCATACATGACTACTGGAAAAACAATAGCCTTTACTAGATGGACCTTTGTTGGCAACGTAATGTCTCTGCTTTTGAATATGCTGTCTAGGTTGGTTATAACTTTCCTTCCAAGGAGCAAGCATCTTTTAATTTCATGGCTGCAATCACCATCACTAGACCATTCAGGCATGACCTAAATCAAACCCCAAAGTGACAAATAGATTCAAGGGAATAGATCTTATAAACAGAGTGCATGAAGAACTATGGGTGGAAGTTCATGATGTTGTACAGGAAGCAGTGATCAAGACCATCCCCCCCAAAAAAATGCAAAAAGGCAAAATGGTTGTCTGAGGAGGCCTTACAAATAGATGAAAAAAGAAGAGAAGCAAAAGACAAAGGAGAAAAGGAAAGATATACCCATCTGAAAGCAGAGTTCCAAAGAATCCCAAGGAGAGATAAGAAAGCCTTCCTCAGTGATCAATGCAAAGAAATAGAGGAAAACAATACAATGGGAAAGATTAAAAATCTCTTCAAGAAAATTAGAGATACCACAAGAACATTTCATGCAAAGATGGTCACAATAAAGGACAGAAATGGTATGGACTAAGAGAAGCAGAAGATATTAAGAAGAGGTGGCAAGAATACACAGAACTATACAAAAAAGATCTTCATGACCCAGATAACCACAATGGTCTGATCATTCACCTAGAGCCAGACATCCTGGAATGTGAAGTCAAGTGGGCCTTAGAAAGCACCACTACAAACAAAGCTAGTGGAGGTGGTGGAATTCCAGTTGAGCTATTTCAAATCCTAAAAGATGATGCTGTGAAAGTGCTGCAGTCAAGATGTCAGCAAATTTGGAAAACTCAGCAGTGGCCACAGAACTGGAAAAGGTCAGTTTTCATTCCAATCCCAAAGAAAGGCAACGCCAAAGAATGTACAAACTATCACACAGTTGCACTCATCTCACATGCTAGTAAAGTAATGCTCAAAATTTTCCAAGCCAAGCTTCAACAGTATGTGAACCGAGAACTTGTAGATGGTCACACTGGATTTAGAAAAGTTAGAGTAACCAGAGAACAAATTGCCAACATCCATTGGATCATTGAAAAATGAGAGAGGTCCAGAAAAACATCTACTTGTGCTTCATTGGTTATGCTAAAGCCCTTGACTGTGTGGATCATGACAAACTGTGGGAAATTCTTCAAGAGATGGGAATACCAGACCATCTTTCCTGCCTCCTGAGAAATCTGTATGCAGGTCAGGAAGCAACAGTTAGAACCAGACATGGACTGGTTCCAAATTGGGAAAGGAGTACATCAAGACTTTATATTGTCACCCTGCTTGTTTAACTTATATGCAGAGTGCATCATGCAAAATGCCAGGCTGGATGAAGCACAAGCTGGAATCAAGATTGCCAGGAGAAATAACAATAACCTCAGATATGCAGATGACACCCTCGCATAAGGGTGGCTTATGGGAGAAAGTGAAGAAGAACTAAAAAGCCTCTTGATGAAAGTGAAAGAGGAAAGTGAACAAGCTGGCTTCAAACTTAACATACAAAAAACTAAGATCGTGGCATCTGGTCTCATCATGGCAAATATGTGGGGAAACAATGGAAACAGTGAGAGACTTTATTTACTTGGGCTCCAAAATCACTGCAGATGGTGACTGCAGACATGAAATTAAAAGACACTTACTCCTTGGAAGAAAAGCTATGACCAACCTAGACAGCATATTAAAAAACAGAGACATTACTTTGCTGACAAAGGTCTGTCTAGTCAAAGCTATAGTTTTTCCAGTAGTCATGTATGGATGTGAGAGTTGCACCATAAAGAAAACTGAGTGCTGAAGAATTGATGCTTTTGAACTGTTGTGTTGGAGAAGGCTCTTGAGAGTCCCTTGGACTATAAGGAGATCAAACCAGTCAATCCTAAAGGAAATCAGTCCTGAATATTCATTGGAAGGACTGAGGCTGAAGCTGAACCTGTAATACTTTGGCCTCCTGATTCGAAGAACTGACTCATTGGAAAAGACCCTGAAGCTGGGAAAGGTTGAAGGCGGGAGGAGAAGGGGACGACAGAGGATGAGATGGTTGGATAGCATCACCGACTCGATGTACATGAGTTTGAGCAAGCTCTGGGAGTTTGTGACAGAGAAACCTGGTGTGCTGCAGTCCGTGGGTCACAAAGAGTCAGATATGACCAAGCGACTGAACTGAACTGAGCGTTTCTGAAAAGAATGTGGCCTCAGCTTAAAAGCTAAGGTAGGGCTTGAAGGCATTAATAGTTGGAGGCTGTCAGCGAATATATCCCTTGCAACTGATGGCAAGTTCATTACTCATGGGAAATCTGAGCAGCCCATCACCATGGCTGCCACTCTGTTTTGACCACCGAAGACACTGCTCTGTTGCCAGAATGCACAAGGTATGTGTTGAGGGTGTAAATATGTATCTGATGGCTGGGGTGCTTTTGTTATACTGAGGGAGGAGTCTCCTGAACCAGGAGGTCCTGGCCCTTATCATTTTTCCTTTTTCCTTTTCCAATTTTAGGATATATGATTGACTGTCTTATCATTGTTAATGCTGATCACCACTGTAACCAATTAACAACCATACTACTGAGGTCTTGTCTCTTAATGCCCCTTGAAGATTTGAGCATTTTCAGCCAGGCTGTTATTAGGGTTTCATGGGACTCAAGCATGAGTCTATTGACACTGAGTCCGAGGAAAGTCAGAATGCCAGACAGTGAACTATTATCAGAATTGTCTTCCCAGCTCTGTGTGACTCAATGCAGGAGCTTGAATTCCCCTAATTCTCTCTCATAATGATTTTTGAAGACCTCCTTAGTAATTAGGCCTTTGATGGCCTTCACTTAGAGTGACACTTAGGTTCTGGCTGGTAGGTTTAAAGGATAAAGTGAGAGACCAAACTGAATCTTAGGAGATGATCCCTTAGTATTCTCTTCCACTTATTGAATATTGGAAGTAATGTCTTCTCTTTCATTTGTGATTTCAGCAATTTGAGTCTTCTCTTTTTTCGTAAAGAGCTTAACTAAAACTTTGTTAATTTTGTTGCTCTTTTCAAAGAACCAGCTTTGGTTAGGTTGATTTTCTCTATTGTTTTTCTACTCTTTTGTTATAATTCAAGTTGATATGCTGCATGTTCATTTTTATTCAGTTCAAGAAATTTTCTTTTCTTTCTTCTTCTTTTTTTTTGCCAATTGGCATGCAGGATCTTAGTTCCCCGACCAGGGATCCAATCCACACCCTGCAGTGGAATCATGGAGTATTAACCACTGACTCCAGGGGAGTCGTTCTACTCTTTATTTCATTAATTTCCACTCTAATACTTATCATTTATTTCCTTCTGCTTGCTTTGTAGTGGTTTACTCTTTTCACTGTCTTAAAGTGGAGATTAGGTTTTTGATTTGGGATCTTTTTTCCTTTATAATGTAGGCATTTATAGCAAAAGACTTTCTGCTAAGTGCTGCTTTAGCTGTATCCCATATGTTTTGGTATGTTGTGTGTTTCATTGTCATCCTTCCAAAAATATTTTCTAATTTCTCTTGTAATTTCTTCTTAGACTCATTTTTTTTTTAGGAATGCTTTGTTTAATTTTCACAGATTTGGAAGTTCATCAAATTTATTTTGTCATTAATATTTAATTTCGCTCAATTGTGATCAGAAAAATATGTTTTTTCAGTCCTTTTATACTATTTGAGGCTTGTTTTATAGCCTACCATATGATCTATCCTGGATAATGTTTCATATGCACTTCAGAAAAATGTCTTTTCTGTTCTTTCGGAATAAAACATTTGTCTACCAGGTCTAGTTGATTTATGGTGTTGTTCTAGTCTTTTTCCTTGTTGATCTTTTACATAGCTGTTCTGTCCATAACTGAAACTATTATTCTTGAAATTTTCTGTTTCTCCCTTCAGCTGTCCATTTTTGCTTCATACATTTTGGAGCTCTTGTGGCAGGTATATATGTTTATAATTGTTATATCCTCCTGATGGGTTGACTCTTCTGTTCTTATAAAAATCCCTCTTTATCTCTAGCAGTTTTTAAAATTTCAAAGTCTGTTTTGTCTAACATAGTATAGCCACTCCCATTTTCTTATATTAATAGTTGCTGTTTGCATGATGTATCTTTTCCTGTCCTTTTACTTTCAACCTATTTTTATCTTTGAACCAAAACTGTATATTCTGTAGATAGCATGTAGTTGAATCTTATTTTTTATTTACCTGAAAGTTTCTAGCTTTTAATTGTACAAGTTAATTTATTCTTTTATTGTTATAATTGATATACCTTGATATATAGCTGCCATTTTATTTTTTGTTTTTTTTATGTTTCATTTCTTTTTTTCTTTCTTTATTCCTCCTTCAGCTTTCTTTTACTTTAAAAGAATATTTTGACTATTTAAGAATTTTCTAGTTTTAGCATTTTCCATTCAGTTCAGTTCAGTTTAGCTCAGTTGCTCAGTCATGTCTGACTCTTTGTGACCCCATGAATTGCAGCACGCCAGGCCTCTCTGTCCATCACCAACTCCCGGAGTTCACTCAGACTCAGGGCATCCTCTGTCGTCCCCTTCTCCTCCTGCCCCCAATCCCTCCCAGCATCAGAGTCTTTTCCAGTGAGTCAACTCTTAGCATGAGGTGGCCAAAGTACTGGAGTTTCAGCTTCAGCATCATTCCTTCCAAAGAAATCCCAGGGCTGATCTCCTCTAGAATGGACTGGTTGGATCTCCTTGCAGTCCAAGGTCTTCTCCAACACCACAGTTCAAAAGCATCAATTCTTCGGCGCTCAGCCTTCTTCACAGTCCAACTCTCGCATCCATACATGACTACTGGAAAAACCATAGCCTTGACTAGATGGACCTTTGTTGGCAAAGTAATGTCTCTGCTTTTCAATATGCTATCTAGGTTGGTCATAACTTTTCTTCCAAGGAGTAAGTGTCTTTTAATTTCATGGCTGCAGTCACCATCTGCAGTTTTTTTTAATTTATTTTTTTTAGCATTTTAATTAACTTTTAAAAAAAGCTTCTTTTTTTAATGATAACTCTATGGCTTACCATATACACCTTAACTTATACAAATCTCCTTCATATTTGTACTAATCTAATGCCAGTTAAACATGAAAATGCTACTCCACAGAAATAGTTTTATTTCCTCTTTCCCCATTTTTGTGCTATTATTATGGTACTTACAACCTGCATATATGTTACTAACACACCCAGTACTTTGTTATTATTACCTTATATAATTTAAGTTTATTAAAGAATCTGACAAAAGAAAGGAGAGCACATAAATATTTGTAGAATATATTTTGTTTACCTTCCACTTTGATTTGATTTTTCTGTAAAAAGCACTCATCACTCTTAAAATGTGTTATTTAGTCTTTTACATCACATATATGGAAGAGGTTATAAAAATTTAAATACAGCTTAAAGAATAATAACATAATGAATACTTGCATATTTACCACCCACATTAAGAAACAAATACTCTCTTTGTAACCCTAATGTACCCATCCCCTATATCATTTCCCACCCTTTTTCCCAAAGGAAAATGACTTTTATATTAATAATTCTGACTTTTATGTTAATAGTTTCTTGCTTTTATCTGTAGCTTTTCCAAGTGTATATTTGTCCTTAATTAATATAATTTTGGACTTCCCTGGTGGTTCAGTGGTAAAGAATCTGCCTGCCAATGCAGGAGACATTTGTTCAGTCCTTGGATCAGGAAGATCCCCTGTAGAAGGAAATGGCAATCCACTCCAGTATTCTTGCCTGGGAAATCCCATGGACAGAAGAGCCTGGCTGACAAGCTACAGTCCATGGGGTCGCAAAGAGTCAGACATGACATACTGACTTAACAACAACAAATATAATATTTAGCTTTGAATAACTGAGTAGAAAGCCAAAAGTAGAAAGCCTACTTAAGGAAGGAAAGGTCAAGATTGCCATTATTAGGATCCCTAAAGTAGATAGGTGAATAGTTTCTGGATCACAACCTTGTTTTATTTCTTGAGAGTATATAGGAACTGCTTCTTAGGATGTCAGTGTACATGGTCACATAGTGAGTAACAACAGAAATCATGGCAGCTAGGCATCTGATAGGGAGTAGTGTGGGTTAGAAGCAAAAAGCAGGAATTTCAACAGAATGTGATTGGTGGTGGTGGTGGCTTAGTTGTTGAGTCATGTCCAACTTTTGCAACCCCTATGGACTGTAGCCCACCAGGCTCCTCTGTCCATGGGATTTTCCAGGAGAGAATACTGGAGTGGGTTGCCATGCCCTCCTCCAGAGAATGTGATTGCTGCTAAGTCACTTCAGTCGTGTCTGACTCTGTGAGACCCCATAGATGGCAGCCCACCAGGCTCCGCTGTCCCTGGGATTCTCCAGGCAATAAGACTGGAGTGGGTTGCCATTTCCTTCTCCGATGCATGAAAGTGAAGAGTGAAAGTGAAAAGTAAAATTGAAGTCTCTCAGTCATGTCCGACCCTCAGTGACCCCATGGACTGCAGCCTTCCAGGCTCCTCTATCCATGGGATCTTCAAGGCAAGAGTACTGGAGTGGGGTGCCATTGCCTTCTCTGAGAATGTGATTACAACATGCCAAATACAAATAGGAACCTAGATCAGACTCACATGGGCATTCTTACCTCAAGTCAGAAAAATGATATAAGAGCAACATAAATCTAGGTCCTTTGAGTCCCAGCTGCTCCAAGTGTTTGGGTTTTCCTGTAAATTTTGCATACTGCTGTCATCAAGGATTTTCCCTTCATTATTCTATTGAGAAATCCTTTTGCCTCCCTCTTGCATTGGACCTTCTATTATGTGTATCCCGTATCTCTGTTCTGTTGGTTTTTTCTCTTATTTTGGTAGAGCACATTCTCTACCACTCTTCGGTAGTGGCACATTTGCATAGGGTTACAGAAGGGAAAAACTTTTTCTAAATCTTGCATTTTAAAAAACGTCTTTGTTCTTATAGTTGATGGATAATTTGGTTGTATATAGAGTTTTACATTAGAAATAGTTTTCCTTTAGAACTTTGAAGATATTACTTCATCATCTTCTTCTTCCCATGCTGAAAAGCCCAAATCTTTCTCCATTCTAACTCCTAATCCTTTCAACTCCTACTCCTTTCTATGTCACTTCTTTCCTTCTCTCTCTCTCTGGAAACTGCTAGGATCTATTTTTCTGTTCTTAGTGTCTCAAAAGTTTCAAATGATGTGCCTTGGTATCAATATATATTCATCTTTCTGCTTGGCACTTAGAAGATTTTTCTAATCTAATAACTATGTCCTTCTGTTCTTAAATTTTTTCTTATTATTTCATTGATGAAAGTTCCCTTCATTCTTTTCTGTTCCCTCTTTCTGGAGCTCCCATTGTTCGTCTTACCCTCTAATCATCTTATCCTTGTTTCTCTTATTGACCATCCCTTTGTCTTTTTGCTTTAATTTTTTCTTTGAAGATTTACTCTACTTTATCTTCAAAAGTTTTCTGTTTATGCTGTCATGTTTTTCATATCCAAGAGCTCATTTTGTTTCTGAATGTTCCTTTTAATAGTATCCTATTCTAGGTTCATGGATGCAGTATATCTTTACAAGAATGTTACGTCTCATTTGTTTTGTGGAAAGGGTAATAGTCCTCTTCATTTTGTATAAGCTATATTTCCTCCAAGATTTTCCCCTCCTTAATTTTGGGGGGAAAGTTTATGTTAACAAATTTATGTTAGAGGCTTTTTACAGACATCTGATAATTTTTCGTTGTTTGCTCTGTTGTGGTGGAGATCTTTAGAAGTTCAGTTGGGATGTATTAAATTTAAGATGCTAATTACATTGCCAAGTAGAGATTTTAAGTGAGGCAGTAGATATTCAAGTGGAGGTTTTGAGTAGGCAGGTAGAAGAGAGCTCCAGGGAATGAAATTTAGATGTATTGGTGTACAGAGATGGTGTTGAAATCCATGCCATTAAATGAGATTGCCTGCCAGTAAATATATGTAGAAAAAGATTTTAAAAAATACCAGAACCCTGGAGCAAACCAATATTTAGAAGGAGAGTTTCTCACTGGAGATATCAATTTTGAAGTCATCATTAGAGGGATGGTATTTGAGGTAATATCTTTATGAGGGAAGTCGAGGGAGTTACACTTTGCAATGTTAACTTAAAATAGTCAAACAGCTCAAGTGAAGAGCCTGCTAAATTATCTTTGATAGGAGCCTAAGTAAGTACTTTCCTCATTCTCCCTTTAAATACTAAGCTATACAGCAGCAACCCACTGATTCTCAACCAAGGGTTATTTTGCCCAGGGGGACATTGGTAATGTCTAGGACATTTTGTTTTCATGACTGGGAAGGTTCTACTGACACCTAATGGTATCAGTTCAGTTCAGTTCAGTCACTCAGTCGTGTCCGACTCTTTGCGACCCCATGAATTGCAGCACACCAGGCCTCCCTGTCCATCACCAACTCCCAGAGTTCACTCAGACTCACGTCCATTGAGTCAGTGATGCCATCCAGCCATCTCATCCTCTGTCATCCCCTTCTCCTCCTGCCCCCAATCCCTCTTAGCCTCAGAGTCTTTTCCAATGAGTCAACTCTTCGCATGAGGTAGCTAAAGTACTGGAGCTTCAGCTTTAGCATCATTCCTTCCAAAGAAATCCCAGGGCTGATCTCCTTGAGAATGGACTGGTTGGATCTCCTTGCAGTCCAAGGGACTCTCAAGACTCTTTCCCAACACCACAGTTCAAAAGCATCAGTTCTTCGGCGCTCAGCCTTCTTCACAGTCCAACTCTCACATCCTTACATGACCACAGGAAAAACCATAGCCTTGCCTAGATGGACCTTAGTTGGCCAAGTAATGTCTCTGTTTTTGAATATACTATCTAGGTTGGTCATAACTTTTCTTCCAAGGAGTAAGTGTCTTTTAATTTCATGGCTGCAGTCACCATCTGCAGTGATTTTGGNNCACCTCTTCTTAATATCTTCTGCTTCTGTTAGGTCCATACCATTTCTGTCCTTTATTGAGCCCATCTTTGCATGAAATGTTCCCTTGGTATCTCTAATTTTCTTGAAGAGATCTCTAGTCTTTCCCATTCTGTTGTTTTCCTCTATTTCTTTGCATTGATCTCTGAAGAAGGCTTTCTTATCTCTTCTTGCTATTCTTTGGAACTCTGCATTCAGATGCTTATATCTTTCCTTTTCTCCTTTGCTTTTCACTTCTCTTCTTTTCACAGCTATTTGTAATGCTTCCCCAGACAGCCATCTTGCTTTTTTGCATTTCTTTTCCATGGGGATGGTCTTGATCCCTGTCTCCTGTACAATGTCACAAACCTCAGTCCATAGTTCATCAGGCACCTATCTATCAGATCTAGGCCCTTAAATCTACTTCTCAGTTCCACTGTATAATCATAAGGGATTTGATTAGGTCATACCTGAATGGTCTAGCGGTTTTCCCTACTTTCTTCAATTTGAGTCTGAATTTGGCAATAAGGAGTTCATGATCTGAGCCACAGTCAGCTCCCGGTCTTGTTTTTGTTGATTGTATAGAGCTTCTCCATCTTAGGCTGCAAAGAATATAATCAGTCTGATTTCGGTGTTGACCATCTGGTGATGTCCATGTGTAGAGTCTTCTCTTGTGTTGTTGGAAGAGGATGTTTGCTATGACCAGTGCATTTTCTTGGCAAAACTCTATTAGTCTTTGCCCTGCTTCATTCTGCATTCCAAGGCCAAATTTGCCTGTTACCCCAGGTGTTTCTTGACTTCCTACTTTTGCATTCCAGTCCCCTATAATGAAAAGGACATCTTTTGGGGGTGTTAGTTCTAAAAGGTCTTGTAGGTCTTCATAGAACTGTTCTACTTCAGCTTCTTCAGCGTTGCTGTTTGGGGCATAGACTTGGATTACCGTGATATTGAATAGTATCAGGCATGCTGCTAAATAGCCTACAATGCACAGGGCAACCACTACAATATGCAATTCCGCCTCAGATGTCAGTAGTGCTATGATTGAGGAAGTTTGAGATAACCTCAGTTGTTATCATTTTTTTTTGTTCGTTGTTATCATAGTTTTGTTTATTTGTCACAAGTGAGGAGGAGGGGAATCTCCCTCCTCAGTGTTAGGGAGTGACGAATGTTTGTGGCCTATTTCAGTACTGTGTAAATAGTACTGAAAATGATGTGAAATTTGACCAGAAGCTCTTTTGGCTCTGTGTCTGTGTCACTGTGTTTGTTTCTTCTTAGTTACAGTTTAAGTCCATGTATGGGCCTACATACAAACCAAGAAACACACATTGTCTTCTTGTGACCAAAGTTTTGAAGCTTGTGTGAGAAGAGTTGGCATAATTAAATATGACCTTGAAATAAAATGTTTTTCCCTTTGCATGGCTTCAGTACAGAACCAATTGGCCAAAAATTAAAATACAGCTACAGTCACTCTCACCAGAGTTGAGAGTGTTTCTGACTCTCGGTGTGAAAATGTTCTGGACTGAATTGATGCCAGACTTATCAGTTGCACCAGTTGCAATCTAAAAATCCTTTTACATTAAATATTTTTAGTATATTCTTGCTTAGTAATTGTCTTATCATTGTTCCTGCTTGATATGGTTCAAGACTCAGTGGTTCAAATATTAGCTTACTAGTCCCGGTTTAGAAGACGGTTTTGCAACAGCATACATGTCAGCGGCATCACTTCCATGAGAATGTTCATTCACTACTCATACAATTCCATTATTATCACAGTTACCAACAAAATGAAGTCTCGCTTTACAGCAATGAGGTTCCTACTTAACAAACACTATCAAAATCTTATGTTTTTATGGTAGATCATTTTTTAAAGTTGCTGTTGTGAATGAATGTTTGACATCTCACACTTTCAATAGTTTCTACTTGTGTTTTACCTTAGAGAACAATTTTCTTAATTCTTTGTATAGCATGTACTATGTACTATTTGTCTATTCTTTTCATGAAGTAAAAAATACTTGAAGGTGCAAGTGAAATTGCTCAGTCGTGTCCAACTCTCTGCAACACCATGGACTGTAGCCTACCAGGCTCCTCTGTCCATGGGGTTTTCCAGGCAAGAGTACTGGAGTGGGTTGCCATTGCCTTCTCCAGGGGACCTTCCCAACCCAGGGATCAAACTTGGGTCTCCCGCATTGCAGGCAGATGCTATACTGTCTGAGCTACCAAGGAACCCTATAAAGAATACTAGTACATCAAAAAAAGACGGCTACATCCTCAGTGTCAGAGCAGCAAGTTCAAAATGTCCTTAATCTCCATTCTACACACCTTACTGTGACTTTCATGGCCATATACAATCCGGCCCTCAGCTGCCCTTTCAGCATCATCTTCTTGGACACACCTGATGATGCATTTATTTGTTCATCCATTTAGCAACAATTTGTTAAGTGGCTAAGTACCTCTTAGGTGCTGTGAAAAGTTCTGTGTGTATCCCCATTGTATATGTTAGACTCAGTACCTGTCATCATAGAACTGTAATCTAGAAGGGAAATCAGACAAGTGAAGAAGCAGCTACACAGTCCATCATCCTAACCACCAGCCATCCTGATGAAATCTGAAAACTTGTAGTTCAGGATGAATCTGTATAGGTAATTGAATGCAGCCTTGAGGAAAATAAGACAATAGCTTCACAGTTTCCTTGCCCATATCCTGGTCACTGACAGGTCATTTCTAATCCCAGAGGAAAGAGTTCTTGGGAACACCCCAGCACTTGGGAAGACTGTCTTGGGATTTCAGATCTGCTCTAAAGTGGATCAGTACAGGCCTTGTGGGCACAATTCAAACCAGACTCACTATAGGGAAGCCTCAGAATCATTTCCATATCTAAAACTTTCTACACAGAGTCCAGGAAGATAGTCCCCTTTCATGCTCATTAAGTTTTGAATGGTTTCCTAGAAGCAGAGCCAGAGACTGGGAAATACTCTGCAAGTGGTTTATGGCGAGACTTTTCTTAAGAGAAGTTTGTAAGTAGTGAGGGAAGCAAGACAGGGCAGGAGAGAAGATAAGCAAAGATGTGGTTTCAACCAAGATCTTGCTTCAACCTGATCCCACTAGGGGCTCTGTAGCATGAGTGGTACTACAAGGTTGCCCCACCTTGAGTCAAGGGAGTAGTCTGTTGTATCCCCAGAACGGTCAATTTTAACTGTGGACCAGTCCCAGGAAGAGGATATAACTTCTCAGGCATTTCTGGGCAAGCTGTCTCCAGTGGCTGAAGTGAGTTAGTAATACCTGGAGAAGTGAGCAATTAGAAAAGTTAAGCAACCAATATTCACAGCATCTGTAGCATGCATATACCAGGCCCAGAAAAGGGGATCTGACCGGACATCAGCTGCATCTACCGTATCAGGAAAGTGCTCAAGACCACAGCAGCCTCCAAATATCATGTGTCTGTCTTTGAAACATTTTTCCTAGAGACTCCCATTTGGGTATCTTTTCTGTTTTAGTCATCAAAACAAGTTTCTCTGCTTTGAATTCCAAACTTACCTGTGGACATTAAAAGGTTATCATTTAAATTCTTAGGTTTCCTTCTCAGTGATCCCACTATCTGATATTAATAATTAACCTGAGGACTTATTTAACCAAATTCTTCAAACTGAGTTCACACACAAAAAAGGCAGTTTCAAGAAAGGTTGTATCAACAGTTGAATCCTAACCCAGCCGTGGACATTTTAAGCATAGTGTTTATTTTTTTCTGCTTGGGAAGAAGTTGGGAACAGGAACAAATGTAAGTGAAGGATCCCCTTTTCATTTAGAATGTGTTTTGATTATAGTTTTATAGAGAGCAGAATTCAATCAATACCACATGAAATTAACTTTCTAGTCCTGAGAAATCCAAGTGAATTTCTTTTCTCTATTGTCTAATGTTATGTCCCTGCTTTTTAATATGAATACTTTGTGAGCTAGTATAACTTGTATTCTAGTACTCTGTATTTTCCTAGACTATTGCCCGTGCCCCAAGGAAGAGTAATTTACTGACTGATGTTTGGTTAAAAATTCCAGACAGAAGCATGATCCCTATTTTTACTTCTTATAGAGGACTCTATTAAATGTTGCCCTGGCTGCAACTGATTAAAATAATTTCCATCTGCCTCTTTGAAATATCATCCTCAGGATGAAATCCTGCTTTTCAGGACACTGTCCTGGCTTTATCCTAGATAATAAAATTTTGATAATAAAACACATATTGTTAAATGTAAGAAAATTTGCTAATTTGAGTTAAGTAAAAAAACATTAAAAATTATGTTTTACTAAATAATTTTAACTGTTTCAGCAGATATGTTGTCTCAGCACCTAATGAATTCTATGTTGGTGCCTCTGAAAATGTAGTAATTCAAGTAACACAAGTAATTCAAGATACACAAAATCATTTCCAGTGACCATTGCTGTTAAAAGTTATCCTGACAGAAGTTTTACATATTCTTCTAAGTTAATTTATCTCCAGAAAATAAATTTCAAAGCTCTGCAAGCCTAACTATATGTATTCTTCTTATAGTTTCTTTTTATATGCAAAATGTTTCTTTATAAAACCCATATGTAGATGGTGCACTGATCCTTTTTACATACGTGGATAAAGATGTGAATACATTATAGAGTTCACTAGTTAGTGAGAGATAAGTGCCAAATGATTTTACATGCAAGTAAGTGGGAAATGTTAAATAGAGACTCTGCTTCTGACTTGGGGGCAATGTAGAAAAATGTAAAAGATTGAATGAAGCAGATAAAGGTTATTAGGTGAAAAGATTTGGTGACATGAGTTGAAAACCAAATCAACCAACACATGTACTTGTTTTAAAATTACACAATAAATACTAAAAAGATAATTTAGATACTTAAATATTTAGATACTTATTTATTAGGAGGAAAACAAATGTTAATATATAGAGGCATAAAAATAGGTTTGACTTGATTTTAAAAATTCACAGAAGTTAATAGAGAACACTTTGAACATCTGTTTTCCTAAACTATGTTTAACATTCTAACCCCATGGTATTCTAGAAAAATTAACTTTTTCCCTAACATATGTATCTATCATAGGCTTCTACTACTTTCTGTTTAGACTTGAAACAAGCAAATTTTCTTCCAAACAAATTTGCTAATGATGCTCAAAAAAATGTCAAAATTCTATTTCTATAAAATATATTGATCATATGCAGTGTACTTGAAGAGGGCTACTTACTAACTATAATAATAATAATAACCAATGGACAAAAATCATCATGAAAGATTTTGATTTTCAATAAAAGTCTAGGTATAATTAAATAAATGAGATATTTTATTCACTTATACTACCATGTGATAAGTGATTTAGTCAATTCTCTACCTAATATCTGAATCCTCCCATTCTTCCACTCATCCTTTGCTGATTAACTTTTGCGCTTCTTAATGTTTCTTAATGACTTTTGGTTATCTTGTCTATTAAAAATTGAATTCTTTAGTGATTGTCATTTTTAACAGACATTTACCCTGGAGCAACTTTTTTAAAGTGATTGTTTCAAACTAAATTTGATAAGAAACTAAAATATAGAGGTGTTTGTAGAAAGATATATTTACTGTTTAATTTTATAAAATTTTTATATATTGCAT
>SJYQ01096179.1:119076-147871 GCA_006410935.1 Redunca redunca | reverse complement strand
TCATTTTTCAAAAGCAGCAAAAATTCCACTATGCTATGACAATGGATTTCTCGTCATTCAGACAGACAAATCTATTTACGATTCAGATCAGTCAGGTATAATAAAAGAATTATAATTTCTGGGGGGAAAGTGAGATGGCCTGATTAATGGTATTAGGACAAGTGGTTTATTTTATGGTGAAAAAATGGAGTTAATTTCCAAATTACACCATACACAAAAGTAAAGATCTGACAAACTAAAGGTTAAATTATAAAACAAAGAATCAGCAAAATATGAGTATAATTTGGAGGTAGAAAGACCTTTGTTAGAATGATGCCAAGACTCCTTTCAAAATAGTTTAAAAAAAAAACAGTGATGTATTATAGAACTTAATACAGAGGCTGAATTTTGACTTTAAAAAATCTAATTTTTAATTCTTAATATCATCTTCCTCTATAAAAATATTTCAATTTCATATTAACATTGAAAATTATGAACTGTATTGCAAAGTTCAGCTAGCTATGTCTGCCTCCTTGTTTCCAGTTCAAAATGTTTCAGTCTTCTTTCAGGAAATTTCATCTACAAGTTATCTCAAGTATGGGAAGGAAGGTTGATCTAATGGGATGTACTGAATGCAGCTGCCCTTTATGAATGACCATTGAAGATGGTGTTAATTATATAAACATCATCTAATAAGATAAGATGGAGATCAGTTCAGTTCAGTTGCTCAGTCGTGTCCGACTCTTTGCTACCCAAGGACTACAGCACGCCAGGTTTCCCTGTCCATCACTAACTTCCAGGGTTTACTCAAACTCATGTCCATCGAGTCGGTGATGCCATCTAACTATCTCATCCTCTGTCATCCCCTTCTCCTCCTGCCTTCAATCTTTCCCAGCGTTAAGGTCTTTTCCAATGAGTCAGTTCTTCACATCAGGTGGCCAAAGTATGGGAGCTTCAGCTTCAGCATCAGTCCTTCCAATGAATATTCAGGACCGATTTCCTTTAGGATTGACTGGTTTGATCTCTTTGCAGTTCAAGGGACTCTCAAGAGTCTTCTCCAACACCATAGTTCAAAAGCATCAGTTCTTCAGTGCTCAGCTTTCTTTATGGTCCAGCTCTCACATTCATACACGACTACTGGAAAAACTATAGTTTTGACTAGATGGACCCAAGATGGAGATCACCGACATAATTTTAGCATCAGGTCCCTGCCAGTATACAATTAGCCTGGCTTTAGACTGTCAGAAGTATTTCTTAGACACATGATCAGAAGTGTCTGTATCTAAGGAGAAGCTTCCATCCTTCTACGCACGTGTGTGCATGCTCAGTCGCTCAGTCATGTCTGACTCTTTGCAACCTCATGGATTGTAGCCCCCCAGGCTCCTCTTGTCCATGGAATTTTTCAAGCAAGAGTATTGTAGTGGGTTGCCATTTCCTCCTCCAGGGAACCTTCCTAAACGAGGGATCAAACCCGAGTCTCCCGCATCTCCTGCTTTGGCAGGTAGATCCTTTACCATTTAAGCCACCTGGGGAGCCCCCCCAAGTTTGTTTTCCTCCCTCTTCTTAGATTTTAGCATGGGATGGGGTTGGCCTTGTCCAAATTTGATGCCTCCAGTAGCCTTCCCTGAACGTGCAGGCCTACTTTGTTGTTGTTTAGTCGGTAAGTTGTATCCAACTCTTTTGCGACCACATGCATAGAGCCTAGCAGGCTCCTCTGTCCATGGGATTTCCCAGCAAGAACACTGGAGTGGGTTACCATTTCATTCTCTAGGGGATCTTCCTGACCCAGAGAGTGAACTCATGTCTCCTGCATTGCAGGATTCTTTACTGCTGAGCCATTGGGGAAGGCCTCCATGTACTCCAATACTTATGCAGGTTTTGTATTAGAGAATGCTTCACTAGGTTCTGTCAACACAACTTACTGCTTATGTTCTTTCTCCTCTACTCTATAATTAATTCAGACACCAGTGAGCTGCAGTCTTTCTTATCTATCAGTGGTTAAAAGTACAAAAGGTTGTATAAAACTACTTTTTAATAAATTTAATAATATTTTAAATGCAAAAAAGAAATATTTAAAGGAACCCCATCCAGGAAATTTTTGATGAAAAGAATAATTTTTTCCTCTTTACAGTTCATGTGCAACATCCTGGTTATCTTTCCTTTTGAACTTGGATTTAATGTTTTTTACTTTCTTTACTTTCAATTTCATGGCCCTCATATTNTGGCCCTCATATTGTAAGATTATTAATAATGTTGTCAGCTTATGAGTTGAACAGAGTTTCTAATAATGACAATTTTTTTCTTACAGTAAAAGTTAGAGTTTATTCATTGAATGAAAACCTAAAACCATTGCAAAAAGAAGTTACCTCAACTTTTATAGTAAGTATGCCACTAATTTAAATAAAAATTTAACTATGGCATTTTCATTTTATTAACAGCTTTCATTATTATAATACCAGTAAAATATGGCATTAAATTATCCATTACTGAATAGAAGCAAGTATATATTTAGCATCTGTTGTGGGTACAGTTGGTAATTTTACACTTCTGTTATCCTGACTGACTTTTGTGTGTGTAAATTTAATGTTAGTTGAAATATGTTTTGATGGACCTATTAAAGAACGCCCTTTGGTGGCATTCCTTATACTCTTACGTGAGCCGTGTTAGTTCCTGCCCTCTTGTTGTTTGTGCAGCGTGGGCAGATGTGGTGAGGGCTGCAGCAGTGTAATTGTGGCACCAGTGGGAAGTGCACGGTGTACGTCATATCGTCATGACAACCTTATAGGAGCAACATGATCATCTCCTGTTTGTAGATGAAAAGACTGAGGCTTAGAGAAATTAAGTAGCCACTCAGGTTACAGTCATAATTATTCGCTGAATCAGGCTTCAAATCCAGGTCTGTCTTTCTCAGGAGCTTCCACACTTAGCCTTTCTTGATCTATTTGAGGGATTATGGGATGTGTCCTTCATAAGCATTTGAGTTCAGAAGGGCAAATAAGCACACTTAACACAGTAACCCAAGCAGGGGATGTGTAGGAACAATAGCAGATCAGCCCGAAGAGAAGGAAGTGCTGGAGATAATTATTAGATTACTCTGGAGGGAATTAGAAAGGATGAGAGCAGGTCCTGAGCTTGGTCTTTAAGACCAAGAGAGGCCTTTAA
This sequence comes from Redunca redunca, assembly GCA_006410935.1. Taxonomy (NCBI): domain Eukaryota; kingdom Metazoa; phylum Chordata; class Mammalia; order Artiodactyla; family Bovidae; genus Redunca; species Redunca redunca. Next base: position 144,730 of record SJYQ01096179.1, on the reverse strand, counting down.
ACCACAGAGAGGATTTGATAGAGAGATGTCGGACCATGTTTTGGGTCCATGTTAAAGGTGCAGAGGTCTGGAGCCAGGAAGAAGCAAGGTACAGAGATGACCATGGCAGTGAGTGGACTGGCGGCTGCCGGGCCTGGAAACTCCCGGGAGAATCAGTGGCAGCTTTGGTGGATTATTTTATGTTGTGGAAGTTCCTGGAGGGGACAGCAGGTTCAGGTGAACTTGTGATAGAGGTAAATGGCCCCATGGAACCCATCGTTCCCTTGTTAGAATTCCCCACGGAGAGAAGACATTGAACAGGTCAGAGGCCATTGCTGTGGCATTGTCCCAAGGTGATCTTGAAGACAAAGGGAGCCCAGGAAGTCTTTTGGGCGTGGCATGGCATCGTGTAAACAGTGTTTGAAAATTATGCTGGAGGTCCTGTTCAAGAAGAGGCATGGTGGAAAAGAACCTCACTGGGAGTTTATTTAACATATTCTAAATACCTACTGTACATCTTTTGTCTGTTGAAAATGTGCCTTTCTGCCTTAGACATTAGTCTTTGTTAACAAGCCTGACCTGTTGACAGCCATCGCCTCAAATCCACATAAACACTATATGGGCTTAGTTTCAACAATGTTTCATAGAGCTTAGTGAATATTTCTATAAGACCTACCAATTACATATTATGCTCAATGTGTGATCTCTATACTTAAAGATAGTTGTAAAAAATGAAACTTGTTTTCTTTTCATCCAAAGGATCCAGAAAGGTTAGAAGTTGCTGAGACAAGAAAAAAATTTTACCGTAATTATCAGTTTTCCTGACTTAAAGATTCCATCTAATCCTAAGTATTTTAAGTGATTTGTTGGTACAGTTGTTTCTCTTAAAAGCAGTGAAGGTAACATGGTTATTGAACAGTCTGATGGAGCCATCAGCATGTGACTGAAAGAGGCAGATGTTCCTTGGTTAATCTTAACATGCCAATGAATGTCCTTCCTACCTAACGGAAGGTGGCACCTGCTGGGACTCTTCCGCATTGAGATGGGGGATACTGATACAACAACTGCCAGCTGTAAGCACCATGCTAGTCTGTTCATTCAATTCAGTGAGCACCTTCTGCAGCAAAGTCCAGGTACTAGACACTGTGGCAGATTGATCATGCTCCTAACATGCTGAGCATGAAATACAAAAGAGGAAAAACTGTGCAAATGGAAGATGTCTGCTAGCCGTGTTTAATATTACACAGATGCTTTGGAATTTTCTCTGACATTTATTCTTAGAACTTGGAAGACATCCTGAGGCGTGATTTGAGGCTTTTACATTGCGTAATGCCTTGAAAATGTAACACTTCAAAGCAGTGAGGGAAGGGACATTTATGGTTCTCCTGTTACGTGCGAGCACTTTGCTAAGTCCTATATCATTCCAATATGAGGAAATTTAGGCTCAGAGAAATGTATGAGCTTATTCAACCACACAGCCTTTGATGGTGGAGCTGAAATGGAAACTCAGATTTCACCAATGACCAGATTCATCCTTACTCTTTCCTTCTATAATATAACGCTGCCACTCAAAAACTGGCCTTAAATTGTAAAATTTCCAAAGCTATATACTTATATTATTTTGACAAGTTTAACCTGACTAAATGGTCCTAGAAATGATGTCTTGATTTTCTAGTATACTATATAGCATATCTATTAATAGGATTAAACTTTAAGATTGCTTCATTAACTGTGTAAACAATGCTACTAAGTGAAAAATATTGTCTAGCTCAATATGTATATATTGTATCCTAGAAAATGAACTAATAATGTAAATTTCAGTATGTGTACAACTTTTCTTAAAATGAACTTTTTTGTTTATATTTTTAAAACAAATATGGTATATTAATTAGATGGAGCATAAATCTGAAACTGCTGTCAGAGTCATCTAAGCATGGAGTGTGGCCAAGAACTTTGGAACCAGAATGACCAAGTTTAAATCCCAGCTCTACCACCTTTTAGCTGTGTGTTCCTGTGTGTTACCTCTCTGGGCCTCATTTTTCTGCTAATAAAGTGGAGATGATAATATAAGCTACTCTCTAGTATTTTGGTGAGGATGTGATGTGTTAACATATGTAAAGCACATACCAGTGCCTATATGAATATTAGCTACAATCACTGGGTAAATTACAGATATATTATTTGATGATATCTAAAATTTTAAATGTGTCACTTTCACAGGTATGGTTTATGGACAATTAAAGCTAAATACAAAGAGGACTTTACAACAACAGGAACTGCATATTTTGAGATTAAAAATCATGGTAATCTCTCATAAATTACTGAGATTTCCAAAGTACGTTTTTACTAAACCATTCTCAGTAACTTTGTTGACCAAGAACTCATTAAGAAATAAAGGGCACTGAGGGATGGGGACAGAGGTGGCCTGGGAGTCAGAAGGCCACAGACCTGGGGCTCACGGCCTGGCTCACCTCAGTTCAGTCACGGACTCTCTGGACCCTGTTTTCTGGTCATCGTTCTGCAGAGGTCAAGTCCTATAAGAAGGTAGGATGAGATAATGTTCTTGCAAGATCCGTGGTTCTTTGACTCTCTTCAGGATGACCTAGTCTGAGCTCCTCATCTAAAGATGTGAAAGTGAAAGTAAGTGAAGTCACTCAGTCGTGTCCGACTCTTTGCGACCCCATGGACTGTAGCCTACCAGGCTCCTCTGTCCATGGGATTTTCCAGGCAAGAGTACTGGAGTGGGTTGCCATATGAGCCCAGGTAAGAAGAATCAGGCCCTGGAGAAACGGGGAGACTGATCTACGTTCTCACAGCCACTTTGTCCGGCTGAGAATGAGAATGCAGGATGCCCCCTCTGAATCCCAAGCCAGTGCTCCCTCCTGTCAGTCCTGAAAATTGATGATGTGTTCAGACAATTACAAAATATACTTATTTTGGGACTATCTATATTAATTTTACTAGCAGTTAACTTACATTTCCTTCTGTTCACTTCTCAGAGGCATTTACTGGAATGTTAATGTGTATGTTCTTATGTAAATTTGTTAAAGCCATTTAAACGATGATTTCTGCCCATCAGATTGAGGGAGGCAGAGAGGTGTTTATAATGAAGAAAGGGCTGCTGCTGCTGCTGCTAAGTTGCTTCAGTTGTGTCCGACTCTGTGCGACCCCATAGATGGCAGCCCACCAGGCTCCCCTGTCCCTGGGATTCTCCAGGCAAGAACACCGGAGTGGGTTGCCATTTCCTTCTCCAATGTATGAAAGTGAAAAGCGAAAGTGAAGTCGCTCAGTTATGTCCGACTCTTCATGACCCCATGGACTGCAGCCCACCAGGCTCCTCTGCCCATGGGATTTTCCAGGCAAGAGTACTGGAGTGGGTTGCCATTGCCTTCTCCGAAAGAAAGGGCAAGCGTATGTAAAAATCTGAAACATTTAACATGCTAAAACCACAGCAACAGAATACGCTCTGAAGCAGTTAAGCTCAACTTTGGAGTTGTTTAACAGCACTCTTGGACGCTGCTCGTAGTTACCAAGTCCTTCCTCTGTTTTTCGCCAGTATGCCGGAGGGCACTTTTCTCTGACACAGAAGGGGCAGCCGGAAGAGTGAGACACTCACTCTGCCCTTGAACAGTCAGCCCCTCACCACCTGCCCTGGTCACGCTCGAGCCAAGGCTCCTTTCTCTCCGAAGGGCAGGCTTCTCCCATTGGGTAATCCGGCTGCAGTGCAGTGCGTGATAAACAGGATTGTGAAACAGAGAATTGCTTCCCGGACAGGCATAAGGAAAACACACGGATCTGTAAGCAGTCAGAAGTGTTATTTCTGAATTATGGTATCAAAGAGTTAGAAAGTCTAAAACTCCCCTTTGTTCTAATTCATTTTTGTGAGAAAGTCATTTTCTACAGTTAATAACTAGAAGATGTCTCTCTAATATGCGATTTAGGCTCATACTGTGGACACTGAATGGAAGAGGATGGCTAAACACAAGATGCAATTTAATAAATATCTGTCAGACATTAATATGTGAAAGGCTTTACGAAGATAAACAAGATCAAGACATCCTCATGGAGCTCATAACTCGATAGTAACACACATGCTTCAGTAAGGACATGACTGCTGGGGCAGAGATGAGCTTGACCCCTTAGGGAAGGATGAAGAGGCCTCCTGGGGTGCTGATGGCCCTCATGATGAGGAGGGAACTATCTGTTGCTGATGTTGCTCTATCTCATTGTACTAAAGTTTCTTGTTTGAAATACAGTTACAAATATAGTTTAAACTGTATAATTTTTTTGCTTAGGTTTACATTCAGTGAAACCACACTTCTTTATCTTAGTAGAACTAGAGAATTTCTTCATTAGCCATAAAACCTTTGAGGACTTCAAGATTACTATGAAAGCTAGGTAAGAAAATCATTATTTTCAGATTCAATTTAGCCTCTGAATGGCAAGCAGTTTCCATTCAAGAGTTAAAAAATGACTTACTGGTAGTGCTTGCCTGGGGTCCTGTGTTGAGAAAGACTCTGAGGTTCAATGTCAAAAATACTGTGGTTAACAATATCTGCCATAGCTGTGGGAAGTGGGTTCAAGGAAATTTGCCTGAAGGGCATTTGCTGATTCCAGTCTTACTGCTATTTAACAATCTTACAAGCAAAGAATCCTAAAGATTGAAATATCATGGTGGCTGTTCAGGTGATTGTAACTGTTTAAGTATTAAAAATATGGTATGAAAATATTCACTTATTTGTTAGTATTAATTGATCATACAACTTAATTAAGAAAAGTACTTATGGAATTGATTGAACAGGCTCAGAAATCACACTTGGCAGACAAATTCATAGGAGCACTGGCTTGCCTGTTTAATATTTAAATAAGGAAAGTTAATGTTTTTCTTTGTGTTTTTCTTTGACTCAAAGGAAAAATATGAGGCTAAATTAAAAATAACAGCTCCAGTACACATTAGGAAGATGATGTCGCCCCTTTTGCTAAAAGTATCACTCGGGAGACACACCCTGCCGTGGTGAGGAAGAAGTGTGGCCTCTCACAAATAGGAGACCTGGGTTCTAGTTCATTTCTCCACTAACTCGCCATGAACTTAAATACTGTGGGAAGTTTGAGTAAGCTCTTTTTATACCTCTGGGATTCAATTTCCTCATTTGTCATAGGAATAAAAATACATCTATATCTCATTACAATTTAATTGCTTTACCAAAAAGGGGGGTAATTGTATTCTTTTAAAACAGGTATTCTTACAATAAGAATGTAACTGAAGCTAAAGTTTCTGCTTCTTTTGAGATAAGAGAAAATTTAAATGACAGCAGAAAAGAAATGATGCTTGAAGCAACACAGAAAACAAAGGTAAAGAAGAAATCAAGTTACCTTCAAAGAAATGGAGAATTGGGGGTCAATTCATCACAGTGTAGAGATTAAAAATGAGCTTTCACCCCCAAGAGTTCATAGCACCAAACAGAACATAACAAAACAACTCATACTTGGGACTTTGGGAAGTTCTATTAATGAAAGCAGCAAATTGCAGTGATGTTTGTGTTCCATTCTGAGGTTTGAGTTTGCAAAAACCTACTCCCAGAGGCAGTTTTCTCCCTTTCTAGACATGGTATCCTGGACCTGAGATGAGCTTCCGTCAGGTAGAGATTGCAAAGTATAGTCTCCGTTTCTGAACAGGATGAGACATGGTTTTGAATCAGAGATTTTCAGCCCCACCCAGGGTCATTTCTCCATGACTGGAGGCTTCAAGCTTAAAAGAAATGACCTAAATATTAATCAGTTAAAAATATACACCATAGATGTTGATGTATGGCAGAAACCAAAGCAATGTTGTAAAGCAATTATCCTTCAGTTAAAGATAAAAATAGGCATGCCATAGTATCAAGCTTACACTTTGTATTACTCCTAGCTGTAACTGTGATGTCATTGTCAAGTGAAGGCTTTGCAAGCTGATGAAAGCCAATTTGTTATTCCCTAGTGGTGAATTATTCTCTAATGCTGTATCTTCTTCATTTTTGTCCTCCTTTCAAAAACAGTTGATTGATGGAGTTGCACAAGTCATTTTTAACACATCAGAAGCAATTGAAAACCTGTCATAGAAAAGTCTAAAAGATTCAAATAACAAGTATCTTAGTATTTTTGTGGAAGTCCAAGAAAGTACAGGTGAGTTCCAAACTGATCTATAAGTTCTTTTCTCACATTTCTTTCTTTTTCCAAAGTTCAGATAGAAATCTGGAACTTATTATTGGTGCAATGTTGGGCAAATACAGTTACCAGATATGCTCTACCAAACTACTATCTATCAGCTCTGTGCAGGGGAAATGCTCATGAAAGACATCTTTCTGCAGTGATGATCCCCTACTCCCCCATGTAAAGGATAGCCTTTCAAGTCATTGAAAAGAACAGGTAATGCTGGTACCAGACAATTTTGCCTGCAACAAACAAATGATATATTACAATTATTCATATAAGAAAGCATTCCTGAGTCATTTGAGTGTTTGCTTACATATTATTAAATTTTTAACACATATTTTCTACCACACTACCTAATAAATTTTTTAATGTTGCCTTGGAAATGATAACCAACTATTTCACAAGTGAGTGTCTCTTCTCACAGGATTACTAACATTCTGCTCCGTTACTTGAAAAAAAGGGAGGGAGGAGGGATGAACGATCTGATAAACAGTCTGGAGCAGAATGTGCTGTGTTTAGACGCTCAGTCGTGTCTGACTCTTTGCGACATCATGGACTGTAGCACACAGGCTCCTCTGTCCATGGGGACTCTCCAGGCAAGAATACTGGAGAGGGTTGCCATGCCCTCCTCCAGGGGATTTTCCCAACCCAGAGATCAAACCCAGGTCTCCTGAATTGCAGGCAGATTCTTTACCAGCTGAGCTACCAAGGGAAGCCCAAGAATACTGTAGTGAGTAGCCTATCCCTTCTCCAGAGGATCTTCCCAACGCAGGAATTGAACTGGGGTCTCCTGCATTGCAGGTGGATTCTCTACCAGCTGAGCCACCAGGGAAGCCCCTGCAGCAGGATACTGTAGTTGAAATTGATGAATGAGCATCAATCACCAACCTCATGCAAATTGCACTTTATTGGTTCTGCACTTTATTGATTCATGGAATGGCCAGATTCTTTCAGGGTAACCATAGCAATAATCCGAATTTAGATTCACAATTGCACGTGAAATGACCAAGGGTTTGACAAATGGCATGTCCTTATCCAAATTAAGAAATAGAAAATGAGAATGGGCTCCTGTGCAGATTAATAGACTACATTGTGCTTGTCAAATTCTCAGATTGATCAACCTATTATTCCATTAGGTAGACTCTTTCCAGAAACCAAACTAACTGATGTCAAATATGTCCTTTCTCCTTACACATTGGATCTGGTTGCTACTTCACTTTTCCTGAAACGTGGGATTCCATATTCCATAAAGGCTGCTGCTGCTGCTGCTGCGTCACTTCAGTCATGTCTGACTCTGTGCGACCCCATAGACAGAAGCCCGCCAGGCTCCCCAGTCTCTGGGATTCTCCAGGCAAGAACACTGGAGTGGGTTGCCACTTCCTTCTCCAATGCATGAAAGTGAAAAGTGAAAGTGAAGTCACTCAGTCGTGTCTGACTCTTCATGACCCCATGGACTGCAGCCCACCAGGCTCCTCTGTCCATGGGATTTTCCAGGCAAGAGTACTTCCATAAAGGTTAGATGATTATAAAATCTATTATGTTGTACAGACCGTGGGGTTGTTCACTGTGGGGGTGAGGAATAGTACAAGCCAATCACCAAGTCTGTGATGAAAAACAGCAGTCTACACACGGTAATCATTTCACCCAATCAGTGGCATGACTGAGCACGCAGGCACATGCGCACGCTCACGCACGCACCCACGCACATACCCACGCACGCGCACACACACACACAAGCAGCTCACATACAAGCATATAGCACAGTGTCGTGTTCTTATTAAAAAAGCAATATCTATACATTGAATTGAATGTAATTCATATTATATATCCCTGGAGTGGTTAAAGTACCAACTTAAGAGACCCACAGTTGACTACTGAACTAAATTCTGCCAGCGTTTTGCTTGGGGCTTAGTCTAGGTTTTCCTTTTGTAAAAGGTTCAGCGTTAACTACTGAAATGAATTTGGCCCAGTGGGTCCAGGTAAGGGATGTGTTTGCCCATTTCGTAGGAGGGATTACAGTAACCTTGAAAGCAGGAACAGTGGATAAAACTCAGAAGAAGACAGATCTGGTTCCAAGAAAAAGTACAACAAATTATATTGATGGAGTGATGCAAGCTATTCATACTTTCCTGTGGCTTTCTTTTTTCCACCGGACCCTTTATAACGGCTGTATATGGCACCCCACTCCAGTACTCCTGCCTGGAAAATCCAATGGACGGAGGAGCCTGGAAGGCTGCAGTCCATGGGGTCCTTGAGGGTTGGACACGACTGAGCGACTTCACTTTCACTTTTCACTTTCATGCATTGGAGAAGGAAATGACAACCCACTCCAGTGTTCTTGCCTGGAGAATCCCAGGGATGAGGGAGCCTGGTGGGCTGCCATCTATGGGGTCACACAGAGTCGGACACAACTGAAGTGACTTAGCAGCAGTAGCAGCAGCTTCATTTTTGGTTAATATTCCCTCTAATGTGACAGCTCTGGAGTTTCACATGAGCCAAATTCTCATTCGTTGTATTTTCTAATAGCCCTTTAGTCTGTGTGGTAGCTAGAATACATGAAAGATGAGGGAAATTTTAAATGTAAGTCTAGTGAATTTCTCTGAAACTTTTGACTTATGGGCACATGAAATACAACTTAATGTACTGAGTATCACATAAAGGGTATGAGTTTGTCAATTTTATATTTTAGAAATAATTTTTTCCTTCTTATGCTAAATGGTGCTATTCAAATTGTACAATTTAGGGTAAGAATTGCCAGTGGAATACAAGCACACAAATAGAGCCTTCACTCGTCCATTACTTCCAGCTATTATCATTCCTCCTTGAATTCACAATTCACATGCTAACTCTACTAAAGAATCGCCTACGTTCTCTTTCAGGGGGCACTATGTATAACCTGATGTGGCCCCTGTGACTTCACATTTCCTTGCTTTTTGTTGTTGTTCTCTTCTTTATAGTCTCCATTTTGAAGCCATAATCCCTAACTTGCCCTCTAAATGAGAGTGATCCTCAGGGTTCTATTTAGACTCTCCGCTCTTCCTACATGACATTTATCTCTATGGTTCCCATAACTTATACTGAAGACTCATCCTAAACACTCAAGATTCTTATAGAACTGCCTCTTCATATCTTTTTCTTGCTCTTCTGAAGAAGCATAAACATTGCTTTGTCCAAAATTGAGTACTGCCTGCCAGCCTCAAGCCTGGGCCTCCTCCGCCTGCCTTTTAGTGAATGGCCCCACAGCCAGCCGATTCCTCACCCTCCTCCCAGCCACTGTCCTCACTGTGCAAGGGAATGGGGTGATTTCTCTGACACAAAGCTCATCTCAACTGACCCCTTGCTCCCCTCTCCAAACTCATTAGTCATCATTCTTTCTATCACCCTTCAAACCCCAGCTACACTGGACAATTTTGCCGTTCCCTAATGTTCTGCTGCCTCTTGCCACAAGGCCTTTTAACCCACCTTAGACTCTCCTTCCCAGTTCTTTGATTCTCTAACTCCTACATATTTGGGGGTCAGCTATTAAATCATATCCTCCAAGGAGCCTTCTGTAACTACCCTCTGCTGATCAAGGGAGGTATTCTTACTCCATGAAAGTCTCATGGATTTCAAATTTCTTGAGGGCAAGAGCTGTGTCTGTCTTGTTCATCTTTGTGTCTCCAGCAGCTAGCATAGTTCCTGACATACTATTAGGGAACATAAAATATTGACTGGCTAAATGCATATTTCTCATTCCAAACCTATACAAGAGCCGAGTGTCATAGTCTCCCTTTACTCTAAGAGCATGAACTGTTTTCTTTGTTCTTTTGTTCATTAGTTGTCATATTACCTTCACTAGCAAATAATATAAAAATTTTCAGCTTCAAGAAAAACACAGATGGTTCCAATCTCTTGTTCAAGAGATGGCACAGCGTAACTCTTGTATTTATGAGTTCCCTACTACCCTGTAGTGGCTCTTCCCTGGTGGCTCAGACAGTAAAAGCCTTTGCCTACAATGCGGGAGACCCAGGTTCTTCCCTGGGTCAGGAAGATCCCCTGGAGAAGGAAAATGACAACCCACTCCAGTACTCTTGCCTGGAAAATCCCACGGATGGAGGAGCCTGGTAGGCTACAGTCCATGGGGTCGCAAAGAGGCGGACACGACTGAGCGACTTCTCTATGTTCACTCACTACTACCCTGTACTTTGCCATCGTGAACAGATGTTTACTCTCCTAGATTCCTCTCCTGTCCCTTTCCTGAGAAGTAGTGAGATTATTCACCACTATTTCCATTCACAACCAATGTTTCTATTAACTTTTAAGAACAGTTGCCACATCCCTACCCACATTTTCCCACTCCTCAAATTCCTAATTCCTACTAGCCTGTGGCAGAAGGAAAGGAGTCAGTAAGTTAGCGTGTCACTTAAGAAAGAAGGTCAACCCTAGGTCTAGGATCTTTCCTCTCGTTTTTAAAAATTGTTTATTTAATTTATTTATTTTGGCCATGTCGGATCTTAGTTGCAGCATGTGGAATCTTCATTGCATCATGAGAATCTTTCATTGTGGAGATGGACTTTCTACTTGTGTGTGGGCAGTGTGTGGGCTCCAGAGCTTCAGTGGCTGGGGCACCTAGGCTCTCTAGCTGTGGCACACAGACTCTGGAGCGTGCGGGCTCAGTAGTTGCAGCACAGGCTTGGTTGCTCCACTGCATGTAGGATCTTAGTTCCCCATTCAGGGATCAAATCAGCATCCCCTGCATTGCAAGGCAGATTTCTTAACCACTGGGCCATCAGGGAGGTCCCTGGGATCTTTCCTCTATTTTACTTCACTGGACTCTTCCACAATTAGGCTAGACATTCACATATAATTTTATTATATTTTAAAATCAGTAGCCTTTCTGTAGTTACTTGATAACGTAGCTTATCATGATTAAGGCAATGGCACACTAATTTACCTTTTCGTAAAATGTTTTCACAGACCCACACGTGGCACTAAGTGAAGGCTAGCAAAGTGCTAATAATTACCACCACCACCACACTACCACCGTCATCATTATTAGCAATGCAAAGTAAAGTATCAGGTTTTACATTTTTTTGACACTATCTTCTTTAGGTTATAACTGATAACCCAAACCTTTCAGAAGAATATCAGGCCAGCAATGACTATCAAGCAGTAGCCTACTCATCATGCAGCCAAAGTTTCCTTTCGCTTAGCTGGACAAATTACAAGAGTTTGCTTGTGGGAGAACATCTGAGCATAACGGTTACCCCAAAAGTCCATATGTTGACAAGATTACATGCTACAATTATGTGGTAAGTTCAGTATCTTACTTGCATCTAGTCCCCTACTTGCAACATTTTCTTTACTTATGGAAATAATTCTTTAAATGATTCCTTACCTGACATACAGCACTTGTTGCTGTTGTCATTTAGTTGCTAAGTTATGTCTGACTCTTTGTGACCCCATGGACTATAGCCCTCCAGGCTCCTCTCTCCATGGGGTTTCCCAGGCAAGAATACTGGAGTGGATAGCTGTTTCCTTTTCCAGGGGATCTTCGCAACCCGGGGATTGAAACCCCCTCTCCTGCATTGTCAGGTGGATTCTTTACTGCTGAGCCACCAGGGAAGCCCCAGCACAGGGCAGTATCCAGTGGATGTTTAGCAAATGAATGGATGAACTTACATCACGCTTTACAGTCCATAGAACACGTTCACAAACATCTCCACAGAGTCTCATGACACTTTTTTTGAGCTCAGCAGACAGTGAAACAGCCTGGAGAAGCTGAGTGACCTGCCATATTCACACGTAGTTAGTAGGTTTAGGATTTCCTTCAAGATCTTGTGACTCCTAGACAGATCTTCCTTCCAGGGCACAGTGCCCAGGGTTTGATCAGAGCCTGCGTTCAGTCCCCAGACTAGTCAGTGACCTCGGCAGTGTTTTATGGCCAAGCAGAGCGTTACCGAGCATTGGACTGCTAGGCCTTGCCAACATTCCTCAAGAACATACCATGTTTACAAAGGGAAGAGTTTAAGTCCTATGCTCAAGGACAGATACAGTGATTCCAAGAATTTTTCATAGCTTTTCAAAATATACACTAGCAAGGATGGCAACATGATATACTGGAAAAGGCGTGAGCTTTGAGTCAACAAGATCAAGGTTCCTGCCTTGATAAATCTGCCTTTAGAAGCGAACCTTTGAATACAAACAATTCCAAACTATCTTTCTTTCAGTAACTGATAACATCTTGTTTACTAAGCCATTTGTTGGAATAAGCAATACCTTATTGATTCTGAGAGAGGTACCTTTTAAACTAATGGGACAGTTTACATCTATGACCTTCAATTTCTGTAACTACTAAGTGGGGTTAATAAAGCCACAATATACAGTTGTGAGGATTGAATGTGTTCAAGTACGTGTACCTAATGTTTAGAAGATGCCTGATGAAAATCAATTCTCTTCCGTTTTATCACCTTTCTAGTTCCCAGTTCAGCATTAGACCCACTCTGATGTACATTTGTTGCTGTGTATTTTTAGATTTCCTCTAAGGGCAGAATTGCACACTTTGGCACAGAGAGGAAACCCCCAGCTTCATCTTAGCAACTTCTAAGCCTTTCCGTGACTCAGCACATGGTTCCTGCAGCCTGTGCACCCGTCTACTATCTCGCCACAGGAAAGCAGCAGCAGCAGGAGTGTCTGACCCACGCTGCCTACATGCTGAAGAAAAGCGAGGCAGCCAACCCCAGGTGAGCCACAGACACCCTCCCCAGCCGGAGTTCCTCTTGAATGACTGTTTAATCTCACACTAAGACACTTTCTTTTTCAATTGATTTTAGATCCGCTGCTGCTGCTGCTAAGTCGCTTCAGTCGTGTCCGACTCTGTGCGACCCCATAGACGGCAGCCCATCAGGCTCCCCCGTCCCTGGGATTCTCCAGGCAAGAACACTGGAGTAGGTTGCCATTTCCTTCTCCAATGCATGAAAGTGAAGTCACTCAGTCGTGCCGACTCTTCGCGACCCCGTGGACTGTAGCCTACCAGGCTCCTCCATCCACGGGATTTTCCAGACAGGAGTACTGGAGTGGAGTGCCATTGCCTTCTCCAAATTTTAGATCTGTCTCCAAATAAAGATATATATTCTCCAGATGAAGCTATAATCTCTTCTTATGGAAACTCGGTCAGAATCATGGGTAACATTGTCATCAGTGAGAAGTGGTTTATGGCTTCCAGGAAAGAAGCAAAAAATCATATGGAAGGAGTTAAGTAAGGTAAATGCTGTGGTAACTGATGCTTGGCATGACTTGGGGCCAAATGGCCGTTATGGTTCTCTCATAGTTCTATGGGTTAATCATGGGAGAAGAATAAAATAAGATGTGATTACTTCAGTGTCTGTCTCTTAAGCTAGATTTAAGCATAATAACACCAACAGCTGACATTTACTGAACATTTACTATATGCTGAATATCATTATAAGACCTTTAAACCTATTATCATATTGAGTATTCACAACAATCCTGTGAGAGACATATCAATAATAAAAATATTTAAAATACATTAGGCTCTTACTAGTGGAGTTCTTATGTTACTGATAATGGAAAACTAAGAGACATTAGGTTACTTAGGGCCAGAATAGACTCTCTGCACAGAGTAGAATCAAACGAACTTGGTTGGTTAGAGTTAACCCCTTTAGTTATCCTTTTAGGTATACAAAGGGTAACTGTCCAGTTAAATTACTCGCTGATTATTTTGTATTAGATGAACACATATTTGGGAATAGCCTCAATGAAATGTTAAGGTGCAGTTTTCTCTGGGAATAAATTAAAACATAATTCAATCTGCATTCAGCAACAAACTTTCAAGTGCAACCAGTGCCAAACTTTCTTTCAGTGACTGATGACACCATCACGTTTATTAAGCCATTCATTGGAATAAGCAATAACCTGACTGACTTTTGAGAGAGGGTACTTTTTAAGCTAATGCATAAAATTAAAGTTTCTTGCTCACTCCACAGAATTTATATGACTGAAAATATTAGTGTTCTGGTGAGTTGAGTGTATTAATTTATTGGAAAAGTAATAAAGAAGGGAGCAGAAAATAGGGGCATGGTTTGGGAAACTATATGGTTACCCATGAAATCTGCAGCCATGAATCTGTCTTTGCTCACCTGCCCTTTCCTCCTCCTATCCCCTAACAACCCATAATAACTTCTTTTGGGTGCCACAGGTCATGGTCACAAATTTTGATGAGTCAGTGCTTCTCATCAAAAATAATTCATTGAGTATCCTTATCCCCTCTGTGTTCTGCTCTATCCAGAGTGGAACAATAACATAGAGGGTGTCATCTGATTCAGAATGTAGAACCTAGAGCTGGCAAGGACCAAAAGGGGTAGTCAGTATTTACTTCTTCGTTCATCCATTCAACTGCTCAAAGGGTATCTTATTAGTTAATACATTGCATAAAGCTCCAAGAAAGGAGAGTATAAATTGTTTTCTAGGAACTTCCATATCAATGTTCTATGCCTAAAGGCTTAGCTGTTGAACAGCATGTATCTGTAGACACATGAGGTGAAAACTAGGGAAATCAAGAAAGGCTGGGGAAACTGGAGAATTAGATTTTAATATTCAGTCAGTGAATGACATGAACAGTATCCGTAAGTCAACAGTTTCCTGTAATAGCCACTGAATATTGTTTTTGAGGGAGTGATTTTCTTTCTGAACAGATACTTCAATCTTTAGATGAAGATGACCATGGCTGTGGAACAGGTGGTGGCAGGAATAATGCTGAAGTGTTCTGCTTAGCCGGACTCACTGTCCTCACCAATGTAGATGCAGATGGCTCCCAACAAGATGGTAAGTAATTGCTTTCAATCAATTCACATGAATATGCTTTTTATAAAAATACACTACCTTTTCTGGACCCACATTGATTCTCCCTCTAAATCCTCACCACTCCCACAGCATGATTTTTAAAATTAAGTTAAACTTTTAAAATTTTATTGTGGTAAGAACATTTAGCATGAACTTTTCCCTAATAACAAATTAAGTGTACAAAGATTATTTTTTCTTTCTAATTTATTTTTTTTATTGAAGGATAATTGCTTTATAGAATTTTGCTGTTTTCTGTCAAACCTCAACATGAATCAGCCATAAATATACATATATCCCCTCCCTTTTTGAACCTCTCTCCCGTCTCCGGCCTCATCCCACCCCTCTGGATTGATATAGAGCCCCTGTTTGAGTTTCCTAAGCCATACAGAAATTTCCCATTGGCTATCTATTTGGCATAAGGTAATGTAAGTTCCCATGTTACTCTTTCCATACATCTCACCCTCTCCTTCCCTCTCCCCATGTCCATAAGTCTGTTCTCTATGTCTGTTTCTCCATTGCTGCCCTGTGAATAATTGTTCAGGACCATTTTTCTAGATTCTGTATATATGTATTAGAATATGATATGTATCTTTCTCTTTTTGACTCACTTCACTCTGTATTATAGGTTCTAGGTTCATCCACCTCATCAGAACCGGCTCAAATGTGTTCCTTTTTATGGCTGAGTAATATTCCATAGTGTATATGTACCACAACTTCTTTACCTATTCATCTGTCGATGGACATCAAGGTTGCTTCCATGTTCTAGCTATTGTAAATAGTGCTGTAATGAACAATGGGATACATGTACTTTTTCAATTTTGGTTTCCTCAGGGTATATGCCTAGGAGTGGGATTGCTGGGTTACATGGTAGTTTTATTCCTAGTTTTTAAAGGAATCTCCATACCGTCTTCCAGAGTGGCTGTATCAATTTACATTCCCACCAACAGTTCAACAGTGTTCCCTTTTCCCCACACCCTCTCCAGCATTTATTGTTTGTAGACATTTTGATGATGGCCATTCTGACCAGTGTGAGTTGATACCTCACTGTGGTTTTGATTTGCACTTCTCTAACAATGAGTGATGTTGAGCATCTTTTCATGTGTTAGCCGTCTGTATGTCTTCTTTGGAGAAATGTCTGTTTAGGTCTTTTTCCTACTTTTTGATTGGATTGTTTGTTTTTCTGGCATTGAGTTGTATGACCTGCTTGTACATTTTGGAAATTAATCCTTTGCCAGTTGTTTCATTTGTTATTATTTTCTCCCATTCTGAGGGTTGTCTTTTCACCTTTCTTATAGTTTCCTTTGGTGTGCAGAAGCTTTTAAGCTTAATCAGGTCCCATTTGTTTGCTTTTGTTTTTATTTCCATTACTCTAGAGGTGGGTCATAGAGGCTCTTGCTTTGATTTATGTCATTGAGTGTTCTGCCTATGTTTTTCTCTATGAGTTTTATGGTTTCTTGTCTTACATTTATGTCTTTAATCCATTTTGAGTTTATCTTTGTGTATGATATTAGGAAGTATTCTAATTTCATTCCTTTACATGTAGCTGTCCAGTTTTCCCAGCACCATTTATGGAAGAGGCTGTCTTTGCCCCATTGTATATTCATGCCTCCTTTGTCAAAATAAGTTACCCATAGGAGCATGAGTTTATTTCTGGGCTTTCTTTTTTGTTCCATTGGTCTATATTTCTGTTTTTGTGCCAGTACCATACTCTCTTGATAACTATAGCTTTGTAGTATAATCTGAAGTCAGAAAGGTTGATTCCTCCAGCTCCATTCTTCTTTGTCAAGACTGCTTAGGCCATTCAGNTGAATTGTGATTTGTGACCCAAGATGTGGTCTATCCTGGAGAATGTTCCATGTGCACTTGAGAAGAAGGTGTATTCTTCTGCATTTGGATGGAATGTCCTGAAGATATCAATGAGATCCATCCCATCTAATGTATCATTTAAGACTTGTGTTTCCTTATTAATTTTCTGCTTTGATGATCTGTCCATTGGTGTGAGTGGGGTGTTAAAGTCTCCTACCATTATTGTGTTACTGTCAGTTTCTCCTTTTATGTCTGTAGTGTTTGTCTTAGGTATTGAGGTGCTGCTATGTTGGGTGCATAGATATTTACAACTGTTATGTCTTCCTCTTGGACTGATCCCCTGTTCCTTATGTAGTGTCCTTCCTTATCTCTTGCAATCTTCTTTATTTTAAGGTCTATTTTGTCTGATATGAGAATTGCTACTCCAGTTTTCTTTTGCTGCCCATTTGCATGGAATATATTTTTCCATCCTCTCGCTTTCAGTCTATATGTGTCTTTAGGTCTGAAGTGGGTTTCTTGTAGACAGCATAAATATGGGTCTTGTTTTTGTATCCATTCAGCCAGTCTGTGTCTTTGATTGGCACATTTAATCCATTTACATTTAAAGTAATTATTAATATATATGTTCCTATTGCCATTTTCTGTCATGGTCTGGGCATGGGTTGGAAAAGAATTTCCAGACATGAGACAGAATGAGAGGGAAATAATGTTTATTAGAGTGGGAGACACCGTTAGAACAGCAGGCCAGCTCAAGGGAGGACTGATGTTGAACAGGTGTCCTTAGTCCACTTTTATACCAAGGGTACAAGGAGTAGGATAGGAGTCTTGTGGGTCATTTGCTGATTGGATGAGGCGGGCAAGTACCTTCTCCCTGTAGGGTAGGAGGGGAGACAGGTTATACTGTTCCATTAATAGTCACAATGTGGGGGAGGGAAGGACGATAAGGGTCTGGTTTTTCCTGCATTCCAGGACCTTCCTTGGTCTTATCTGCTCTTTCGTCCTTGGGTCACCATATTTTCTTAATTGTTTGGGGTTGATTTTGTAGATCTTTTTCCTTCTCATATTTCTTGACTATATAAGTCCCTTTAACATTTGTTGTAAAGCTGGTTTGGTGGTACTGAATTCTCTTAACTTTTGCTTTTCTGAAAAGTTTTTTTATTTCTCCATCAATTTTGAATGAGATCCTTGCTGGGTACAGTAATCTTGGCTGTAGATTTTCCCCTTTCAAAACTTTAAATATATCCTGCCCTTCCCTTCTGGCCTGCAGAGTTTCTGCTGAAAGATCAGCTGTTAAGCGTATGGGATGTCCCTTGTATGTTACTTGTTGCTTCTCCCTTGCTGCTGTTAATATTCTTTCTTTGTGTTTAGTCTTTGTTAGTTTGATTAGTATGTGTCTTGGCATGTTTCTCCTTGGTTTTATCCTCTATGGGACTCTTTGTGCCTCTTGGACTTGACTGACTATTTCCTTTCCCACGTTGGGGAAATTTTGAACTATATAATCTCTTCAAAAATTTTTATACCCTTTCTTTTCCTCTTCTTCTTCTGGGACCCCTATAATTTGAATGTTTGTGCATTTGATATTGTCCCAGAGGTCTCTGAGACTATCCTCAGTTCTTTTCATTCTTTTTACTTTATTCTGCTCTTCAGAAGTTATTTCCACCATTTTACCTTCCAGCTCACTGATTTGTTCTTATGCTTCAGATATTCTGCTATTGATTCCTTCTAGAGTATTTTTAATTTCAGTAACTGTGTTATTTGTCTCTGTATGTTTATTCTTTAATTCTTCTAGGTATTTGTTAACTGATTCTTGCATTTTCTCCATTTTGTTTTCAAGGTTTTTTGATCATCTTTACTATGATTATTCTGAATTCTTTTTCAGGTAGTGTGCCTATTTCCTCCTTGTGTATTTGGACTTCTGTGTTTCTAGTTTGTTCCTTCATTTGTGTAGTATTTCTCTGTCTTTTCATTATTTTTTTTAAACTTATTGTGTTTGAGGTCTCCTTTTCCAATTCAAGGTTGAATTCTTTCTTCCTTTTGGTTTCTGCCCTCCTAAGGTTGGTCCAGTTGTTTGTGTAAGCTTTGGATAGGGTGAGATTTGTGCTGAGTTTTTGTTTGTTTGTTTTTCTTCTGTTGGGAAAGGCTGAGTGAGGTGATAATTCTGTCTGCTGATATTTGAGTTTGTATTTTTGTTTCGTTTGTTGTTTAGATGAGGTGACCTGCACAGGGTGCTACTGGTGGTTGGGTGATGCTGGGTCTTGTATTCAAGTGGTCTCCGTTGTGTGAGTTCTCACTATTTGATACTCCCTAGGGTTAGTTCTCTGATAATCTAGGGTCTTGGAATCAGTACTCCCACTCCAAAGCCTCAGGGCTTGATCTCTTTTTGAATCAGTCTTCTTCATGTACCAGAGAATTCTTTATAAAAGCTTTTCCTTGTTTGAATCACTGTTCCATACTTAAAATATACTGGTCCCAGTTTCCAGAATCCCAAGAGAGCAGAGGAAAACACAGCTTTTCCTGAAAGAACTGGGCACAAACTTACAAAGCATCGTTGCCTAGAGGTACAGTGTTGTACAGCAGCTCTCTAGAGCTTATTCATCTCACTTAATTGAAATGTTATTCTCATTGATTAGTAACACTCCATTTTCCCCTCCCCTGCAAGTGAAAATGAAAGTCACTCAGTCGTGTTTGACTCTTTGTGACCCGATGGACTATACAGTCCGTGGAATTCTCTAGGCCAGAATACTGGGATGTGTAGCTGTTCCCTTCTCCAGGGGATCTTCCTAACCCAGGGACTAAGCCCAGGTCTCCTGCATTGCAGGCAGCTTCTTTAACAGCTGAGCCACCAGGGAAGCCCCTCTCCCCTAGCACCTGACAACTACCATTTCACTCTTTGATTCTATGAATTTGATTGTTTAGATACTTCATTAAGTAAAATCATATTATTTGTCTTTTTTCTTTTAGCATAGTATCCTCAAGGTTCGTCCATGTTGTTGCATAATGCAGAATTTTCCCTCTCTTTTAATAAATAGTAATTCAGTGCATATATATACACATATATATAATAAAGAAAATGTGTATATATACATATACACAATGGAATACTTTGTGTTTGTTTGTATACGTATTTATGTACATTTCCTTTATTCATTCATCTGTTAATGGACATTTAGGCTGTTCATACATGTTGCCTATTGTGAATAGTGCTGCAGTAAACACAGAGTGCTAATATCTTTTTGAGACAAAGACTTCAATTTTTTGATAATTACCCAGCAGTAGGATTGCTGGGTCATATGGTAGTACTATTTTTAATTTTCTGAGGCACTTCCATACTGTTTCTCAAGTAGCTGCATCATTTTGCATTCCCACCAATAGTGTGCAAGTGTTCCTTTTTCTCCAGATCCTCTCCAACACTTACTGTCTTTTTTTTTTTTTTTTAATAAGAGCCATTTTGATAGGTATTAGGTGATATTGTGGTTTTGCTTTGATAATTAGTGACTTGGAGTGTTTTTTTCATTCATATTGGCCATCTTAATGTCTTTATAGGGATAGGGACTGGATTTTACCGATCTTTTATTCCCATGCTGAAAGACAGAAGGCACTCACTAAACGTGTTTTAAAGAGACAAATAAAACCACCTTAAAAATGTATGCATTCACTGATTTTTGTCTTGTACTTGTAATTCTTGCAGTAATACTTCTGCAAAGAGCAAATGATGACTGCCACCAGGAACTATGCTCGCTCTGTGCATGTGCATGCCTGTACAGAGGGAATATATAAATCAGAATTGTTGTGGGAGCTGGGTCATGCTCTCTGATAAAATGCACTCAGTCTAATTCTCTGAACTGATAATTTATGTAATTTGATGGAAGTATTTATTCTGGGGGATGTTCTCTCTATTTTGTTACAGATGGATCATTTAAGAAAATCCTCTGATCAGGAAGAAATTTGAAAGAGAAAATTGAAAATCTAGGTGGTTCAAAGATTCATGTTGTTTTCAGAGTTATAATGGAATCTCCCAGGATCTGCTACATTCTAACTGATTGATGTAGGGCAGTTGAAAAAGATCTGTGGGCACTTCCAACTTTTACTTTCCATAGGGTAAAGCAGACTGATAAATTAATCACTAGTTATATATCATAGTCTTGATCTAAAGGAAATAGGTTACCAGAATGGGCTTTCTCTATAATTAGAGTAAGTTATTAACTGTCCCATAGATTTTACTCTCTATCAGAGTAACTGGTACCCAGTTAAATGCATGGCTTTCAATAAAATTCTTGTAAAAGGTAGGTATGATGGACTTCAGGATGAAATAATAATCAGTTCAGTTCAGTTGCTCAGTCATGTCTGACTCTTCCTGACCCCATGGACTGCAGCACACCAGGCTTCCCTGTCCATCACCAATTCCCAGAGCTTGCTCACACTCAAGTCTATTGAGTCATTGACACCATCCAACCAAGTCCTCCTCTGTCATCCCCTTCTCCTCCTGTCTTCAATCTTTCTAGAATCAGGGTCTTTTCCAATGAAATAATAATAGCCAGCATTAATTAGATACTTACTGTGTGCCAGGTGTTTTTAAGACATCATCAGATTTTCTCATTAAACACTCATCCCAATCACATGCAGTAGGTACTCTCAATACTCCCATTTTCCAGATGAAGACATCAAGGCATAGAGAAATTAATAATAATTAATATCCCCAGTGTCACACCAGGCGAGAATACTGGAGTGGGTAGCCATTCCCTTCTCTAGGAAATATACTATCAAAATGTTAGTCACTCAGTCTCGTCCAACTATTTGTGACCCTGTGGACTGTAGCTTGCCAGGCTCCTCTGTCCATGAAATTCTCCAGGCAAGAATACTGGAGTAGGCAACCATTCCTTTCTCCAAGGGATCTTCCTGACCCAAGGACTGAACCCAGGTCTCCCACATTGCTGGCAGATTCTTTCTTGTCTGAGCCACAGCTCTTTTTCAGTACACCCGATGTCACAGGGTTGTGTGTGGCACAGGCAGAACTTAAGCCCAGGTCAGACAGATGGTAGATCCCACTGCTCTGGTGACCACTGTGCTCTACTGGATGCTACTTCTTTTCTTTGGTATATTAATGTTTAAGACCTATCCAGATTATTTGGAAGATGGGTCTGAAAAATCCAATTCTTATATACCATTTAAATTTCAGATACACTATTAATAATGTTAATTATTAATTATTGGAGGAGTTACAGATACTGTGTTGTCATAACCATAATAGCAACAACAAAGTTTCCTCCCATTTCAGCAGGTACATGCCTAAACAGTATCATTAGAAGACAGTATATAAGGAACAGTGTTTTTTATTTTTTTAAGCCTGAATTTTATTTTTTATTTATTTTTATTTTTAAAATTTTTACTTTATTTTACTTTACAATACTGTATTGGTTTTGCCATACATTGACATGAATCCACCACGGGTGTACATGCATTTCCAAACATGTACCCCCCTCCCACCTCCCTCCCCATAACATCTCTCTGGGTCATCCCAGTGCACCAGCCCCAAGCATTCTGTATCCTGCTTCGGACACAGACTGGTGATTCGTTTCTTACATGATAGTATACATGTTTCAATGCCATTCTCCCAAATCATCCCACCCTCTCCCTCTCCCTCAGAGTCCAAAAGTCCACTCTACACATCTGTGTCTCTTTTGCTGTCTCACATACAGGGTCATCATTACCATCTTTCTAAATTCCATATATATGTGTTAGTATACTATATTGGTATTTTTCTTTCCATTCACCATTGCAACAAAAAGGATAAAATACTTAGGAATATATCTACCTAAAGAAACTAAAGACCTATATATAGAAAACACTGATGAAAGAAATCAAAGAGGACACTAATAGATAGAGAAATATACCATGTTCATGGATCGGAAGAATCAATATAGTGAAAATGAGTATACTACCCAAAGCAATCTACATATTCTGTGCAATCCCTATCAAGCTACCAGCGGTATTTTTCACAGAACTGGAACAGTGTTTTTTAGAATCAGAGCCCATATTTGGATCTTGGCTTCCTATTTATAGCTATGTGACCCTAACCACATTACTTCATCTCTCCAAGCCTCAGTTTGTTTCTTCTGCAAAATGGAGACAATTTCTCTCTGTCTTGCAGACTAAGGAGAATTAAATGAATTATGAGAGTTAAGTAAGATTATGCAGGGAAAGCACTTAGCTCAGGAGGAACTCAATCAACAGTCATCCATAATGCTTCATTCTCGCCAAAGCCATAGTCTGACCTCAGCTAGGCAGAAATTACAGTCATAACAATGGCAAAGTAAACTTCTGAAAACTGAGCTATCTTGCCAAGTCCAAATGACTGGGAGAGATGGGTCTGCCACAAGTATCAGAGCTTCTGTTCTGTGGTCCAGTGACCTTTGCACTTCGTGATACTGCCTCTTGGCTTTAGGTCTGGTTCTGTCACTTAGCAGCTGGACCCACTTGGACAAGCCCCTTCTGCTCTCTCCATTGCTGTTTCCTCATGTCTGATGAGGAAGTACAATACGTGTGTGCTCAGTTATGTCTGACTCTTTACAATCCCATGGACTGTAGCCCACCAGGCACCTCGTCCATGGAATATTTCCAGGCAAGAATACTGAAGTGGGTTGTCATTTCCTACTACAGGGGATCTTCCCAACCCAGGGATCAAACCCACATCTCCTGCATTGGCAGGCAGATTTTTTACCACTGCACCACCTGGGAAGCCAAGGACATGATCAATTCTAAAGTCCCATTCCATGGCTTTTGAGAAAAGAGAAAAGGAGAGCAACCTAAATGAAAGCTCTTGTTCTTCTATCCACCCACTCAGACTTCATACTGACCATGGCTTGGCTGTCTTGTCCAAGTAGAGGGTGGCTGTTCAAGGGTTTTGAAACCAATCATACAGTCTAATTGAAAAAACTCTAGGGATGTTTACAAGATAAGGGGTAAGACTTAGGTGTTCGTGATGACTGTCTTCAAGGAGTGGGTGAATATGTGGCTTTTTCTATATAAAAGGATTAACTGTGAGTAGGGCTTCCCTGTTGTTGCAGATGGTAAAAAATCTGCCAGCAACTTGGGAGACTTGGGTTCAGTCCCTGGGTCAGGAAGATACCCTGGAGAAGGAAATGGAAACCCACTCTAGTATTCTTGCCTGGGAAATCCCATGGATGGAGGAGCCTGGTGGGCTACAATCCATTGGGTCACAAAGAGTCGGACACGACTAAACAGCTAACGCTTCACTTCACATAACTCTGTGAGTACCAATAAGGGAATCAGTAATAGGAGTTAGATCATTAGATTTTGATTTAGAAGATACAAGGGAGAGTTTTCCAGCCATTAGACTCTCTGTTATGGTACAGGCTGTCCGGGGAGAAAATAACTTCCCATTCTAGGATTAGTGCCAGCAGGGGCTGGTCTACCACTGGTACTAGATGGAGTGGGGCAAGGGGGCCAGGAAGCTGGACCACAGCTTCTAAGTCCAGACCTGAAACTTTGAATCTGTGCTTGGCTAACAGCAGTTGTATTATCATCTCAGCATCCACATTCAAACAACCACTGATCTGGAAGTGCTGTTCCGATGGAGCCCATCGGCAGGAAAAGACGTGCGAGGAGAGGGCTGCGTGCATTACCATCAGCCAGAAGTGTCAGAGCTTTCACTGGGTGTTGCAGCCTAGCAACCAAAATGAGGCTGGAGGAGTCTTTCATCCCTGCAATTCTGGGAAGGCGAGGCACATGTCACAACTCCTATCCCATGTGCAGTGCAGGAACAGGCCCCTAGCCAGAGCTTGTGCTGCCATGGGAAGGAGCACTTCTAACCTTGGCTTAATGCAGGAAAAGTGAAGTATAAACTCCTTCAGTTCAGCTTAAAAAGCTGAGTGGGCAGAGGTGGTAATACTAGCTTGGACACCACTCGTCCCAGCTGTGTCACTAACCCACAGTGGAGCAGCTGCAGACCTTTTTTTTTTTTTAATCCCCTAAGAGCTAGTTTGTAAAATGAAAATATTTGACTAAATGATTCTGTGATATTCATTCTGTGTGTCCATCACTGGCCATGCACAATACTTAAAGTCTTGCTTAAAGACAGAATTATAGTTTGAAGAAACAATATGTTATTACTGCATTTTGCCACAAAGCATCATCAACAAGAAATAACAGAAGCAGAAGGAATCCCAATAAACGTATATATTAATAGAAAAGAATTTCCTTTAGTTCAGTTTCACATGATTTGAGTGGTAAATAGTGATGAGTAAAATTTACTTAAATCTTATTTAATTTTACTGACTACCTTTTAGCCTATTTTCTTTGGTTTCTTCTGAATTCCAGCTGTACTACCATGAAGATCATGCAAGTCAAGGTAGAGGATAACTAAGAAAAACATTGCAATTTTAGTTTAATTTTGTACTTTAAAAAAAGTCAATGACTTTACATTTTTATTATTTTAAAAATCTTTTATTAAAATTTTTCTGGTTTTATTGAGATATGATTAACACATAACATTGTATATACAGATATACAACATGACGATTTGAATTGTATGAAAACTGTGAAATGATTGCCACAATAAGTTTAAGATACATTACCTCTTAGAATTACAAATTTTTCTTCCTTGTTAAATAACTTATCTTAAAAGAACTTAATAACTTGCTTGTACTTTTTCTCTGAAACTGTAAAAACATATAAATAAGTAAGTTCTGAAAAATATTTAAAAATATAAAACATCTTAAATTCTCAGCAATAGTTACAGGGAAATTCTCATGTAACTTATTAACATATATAATGCATATATTTTCATGACTTAAAAAATTTGAAAGTAATACAATGT
>SJYQ01096179.1:0-110270 GCA_006410935.1 Redunca redunca | reverse complement strand
ACCATTTCTGTCCTTTATTGAGCCCATCTTTGCATGAAATGTTCTTGTGGTATCTCTAATTTTCCTGAAGAGATCTCTAGTCTTTCCCATTCTGTTGTTTTCCTCTATTTCTTTGCATTGATCACATAGTTAACACCAGTTTATTTTCTAAGAGCACCACTTAGAGCCATTTTCTAAGCAAAACTTCCAGGAGCCCCAAGCCCAAGCTCTGATAGAGCTTTTACTTTCCTGTGAATTATTTATCTCAAGTTTATGATAACATATTTAAAATGATGCTTGTTTACTTAATGTCTGTTTCTCTCACTAATGTCTAACAGGGGACTTACTTAAGGTCAGCTTCTGTCCTAAACTTTTTATCAGAACTAATTTATCTAATTCTTACCACAACCCTATGAAGTAGGTAGCTTATCTGCTCCCCCTTCATAGATAAGGAATCCGAGGCACAAAGTGATGAGGTAATTTGCCTGAGGTCAAACAGCTGATAGAGTCAGGCCCCAGTGCAATCTGATTCCTGAGCCTACGTTCTGATGCTGCCTGAGAGCGGTGACTGTGTTCACCTCCTCAGCCCCGGGCACACACTACATATCTGTCGACTACATGCATGATCTGGATTCTAGTTTAGCAATCTCTCATATTTGGCTGTGTGGTCCTGAGCAAGTCACTTGACCTCTCTGAATGCAGCATTTATTGTAGCCACCATGTTGAGAGTTGTAAAAACTCTAATAAGTTTATGGATGTGAAAATAACTTGAACAAAAATGAATTTTTAAATAAATACAAATGTAGAAGATGACAAAAGTAAGTATGTTTCATAAATTATGTTCTTCGAAATACTTCATCTACAGACTAATTTGTTTAGTGCACATTGGCAGAAAATTTCACTTTAGTCCTCTGAAAATCAAGGTCTTAAATGGAAATATTTAAGTATATTTCTTTATGAACTCTGCCTTTTACTAGAAGGGAATTCTCTATATTTCCCAAAATAATAATCTTTCATATATCTGAGCATCCCATTCTCGATATTCCTGAATAGCAAAGGCAAAAATGAAAATGCTGTGTCAGAGACTTCTAACTAACCAGCATTAATTCTTTCTTTGCTCCTTATTATCAAAACCTGAATTTTAGATGGCTACATTGCTGCCCCGTTTCCCTTGGATTTGAGTACAGCCAAGTCCCAAGTCTCCAAGGAAATATAAATTGTACGGGACTTCCAGAAAGGGTCTTCAAAAGACAGTTGTTTCAACTGTCTCTCCCCCCCCCCTTTTTTTTTAACAG
Organism: Redunca redunca; assembly: GCA_006410935.1. Taxonomy (NCBI): domain Eukaryota; kingdom Metazoa; phylum Chordata; class Mammalia; order Artiodactyla; family Bovidae; genus Redunca; species Redunca redunca. The sequence goes on along the minus strand of SJYQ01096179.1, from coordinate 108,996 downwards.
CCCTCAACTCAGAAACAATTGTTGGTGCTCCAGCAGCCAACTTGGATCATGAGGTAACATTGAGAATGGAAGCTAGCATGGTGGAATGAAATTATAATAGCCTCTGCTTTTGATGACATGTAGATCTGCCATTCCAGCCTTGGCTTTCTTTGATGTGGGAAAGAAATAAATGTGTATTTCATTTAAGCAATAGCTGCCTGTTATATACAGCAGTACCTAATTCTAATTAATATAAATCATTTTTCTTCACCTTGTTTCCCCGTCATAATACTCATCACAGGTTGGTATAGCTGCTTATTTGATGATCAATCTTCGGTGCTAGACCCAAGCTCCTTCTCTGGTTCCCCATGGCTACTTCATGCCTAGCTCAGTGTCTGGCACATTTTAGGCATTCAGTAAACATTTGTTGAATGAATGACTGTAGAAGCACCTAAATCTCAACCTCGAACCTCTTTTCCCTTTCCTTCTTCCTTTAGAGCTAACCCCAGCTGCCAACCATTTCCATCTGATTGAGCCATTGTTTATCTCTCTCCATCCCTACAGAAAACCCAACCTCCTCTCTACACCATCCAAGCACCTCATCCCGCACCGTCCCCTCCCTGTCCACCACAGCTCTCTTCTCCAAGCTAGGGATGGCTGGATGCACTCTGCCAGTTACAAGGATGGAGAAGCTGACTCTTAAAAGGAGGCAGGGGGGTTGGGGGGCCAATGCAGACCTTCTTGCCAAGCACACTTGTCGCTAGATTCCACGTGGCCCTGGGGGTTTGGGTTCCCAGGGCACTGAGGGAATTTGGAGAGGTAATTCCCTACCTAAACCAGGACCTTACATCTTCTTGAGGTGCCCCTTAGCCATGGCCTAGGCCTGGACTCCGTGGGAGGGGCCCTCCTCACAGGGAAGAATGCACCCAAACTCACCCAGAATTGGGGCAGAACTTTGCCCAAATCCCCGTGGTCTCAGCCCTGGAGTCTGTCTCCAGGACCTGGTGCAGTAGCTGCTGAGATGAGGAAACCTGCCCAGGCAAGGGAAGAGGCTGCTGAGGTGTCCATCTCAACCTGCTTTTGCTTCCTCCTCTGAAAGAGGAGAAAAGTTTTTTACAGCCCTCACCCCATATATAGACCCTATGGTATATGTAACTTAATTCTAACCTTTGGATAGCTGGCTCCTCCCTGGTCTGGTAAACCTAATACCCTACTCTATTTCTTTTTTATTAACCTAGAGGTTTTTTATTTTTAACTATGGCAAAATATACATAACATCATGTTTACCATTTTAATTGTGCACAGGTACACAACTCAATGGCATTCGCATTCGCAATATATTCACAATGTTATGGAACCATCACCAGCATTTATACCCCAAACTTTCTCATCGCCCACAACAAAAACCCTGTACCCACGGGCACTATCTCTCCCTCTTGGTCTGTTTCCTGATCAGGGACTCCGCCTACACTTGACTGTTCTCTGGCCTCGGCCTTGTAGCTGATCCTGCCTGTAGGCCTGGCCTCCTGAGGAATACATCCCAGGATTGCCTAGCTGTTGCAACATCATTTCATTGGACTCCTGATACTGGCTGCCTACTCTTGTCCCCTTTGGAAAGTACCCTATAGGTACTGGCTGCTAAAATGAGCGCTCCCTGAGCATCTAGAGTTTAGGACATTGTCTGTCCCACCGTGGAGGAGCTGGAAGGCTTTGAGCAAATACTGAGAATGTATTTGCTCCACTCATGACGAAGGTTGGAAGCTGGGACGAGCATAACAAAGGGTTATGAGCGTTCACCGAGTGCCCAAGGCTGGGAACGGATAACGAAGGGTTATACACCCGGCCTTGAGGCGTTCAAAGGCTTCCTTCTGACCACCTGTTTCTGAGAGCAAGGACTGTTGTTTCATGATGAGACTCCCTTTAGAGTTTCGCCAAAGCTATGTTATGGCTTGGGCGGTGGGAACTGTATTTTATGCTTGAATGCTTTAATGTTTATCTGGAATGGCTACGTGCAAGTCAGCCTNTCAGTTTATCTATAAAATGAAATAATGCCAAACCATGCCAACCATTATCAAGTGGCCTCTGCTGCTGTTCATTCTATTTATTTCTTATATAACTTCCATGGAGATATCCAGAAAACATTCTGAAGGGGTCTATGGATAAATGAGGGAAACGAAAATTATACAAAGTTGGAGGGGCAGACTAAGCCTTTCAAAGTTATTTGGGGGGAATCCATCAGAAAGTTTTTTGATATTTGCCTTTTTCCTATTAATGGAGACTTTTGCATGTTTGCATGCTGAAAGAAAGGAGTTGGTAAAGCAGGAGAGATACGATGCCAGAAAGAATGGACATATGAACTCCTTAAATGTTTATATGACTTTTCATTGCTCAGGGTTATCACATTTAAGCATTCCCATGAAGAATTCAGGGCAGGTGTTCTTATTTCAAGGAATTGTAGAGGCTAGCTCTCAGAAGAGACATAAAATGAGAAGCTAGAATTTACCTTGGAAAGATGTCATGGATTAGCTCTGACCCTCAGCTCTCATTAGTCCAGCCTTCTTGGGATGCTATTAAGTTACTACCAGCAGATGGCGCCTTTAAGCAGGCCTCTGAGCCCATCCATAGTTAAGAACTGAAAGTGCAATTGCAAATTAAAGATTTTTTTCCTCTTTAATTAAAGTATGACCAAACAACAAGAATAGTTGATTTAGAATATTGTGTTAATTTCAGGTGTACAGCATAGTGATTCAGTATTTTTGCAAATTATACTCTATTTTAGGTTATTACAAGATAATGGGTATAATTCCTTGCACTAACTGATGTATCTTTGTTGCTTATTTATTTTATATGTAGTAGTTTAGGTCCTGTATGGAAAGGAATTGAGGCCTCTTGCTCAGAGTTGAGAGAGTGAGCCACCGTGCAGAGAAATCCTCCAGCCATAGTCAAGCCTTTTGGAGACCGCAGCCTCAGCTAACAGCTTTATTGCAAATTCAAGAGAGAACCTAAGCCAAAATTACCCATCGAAGCCATTCCTGAATTCTTGTCCAATAAAACTGTGAAGATAATTGTTTATTTTAAGCCTCTAAATTTTGGGGTAATTGATAACATAGCGATAGTTAACTTGGACTCTGTAACAGCTGTTTTCCTAAAGATGCAAGTCTCATGAAAGCGCCTGTGTTCACTACCACCGCCAATGGGCAACTGCTCATTAGAAATGGCTTTGCTTCATAATTTTGTTTTGGGTTCAGGCTTTCTCAAGAGTTCGTAATCAAGTTGTAGCTGGGGCTGTGGTCACTGAAAGGCATGTCTAGGGCCGGGGATTTATCTCCAGAGGGACTCACTCGCGTGAGGCAGGAGGCCTCAGTCCCTTTCCACATGGGCCTCTCCACAGGCTTCTTGAGTGTCTTTGCTGCACGGTGCTGGCCTCCCCCAGAGCTCCACCTGGGCCTCTCCACAGGCTTCTTGAGTGTCTTTACTACACGGTGCTGGCCTCCCCCAGAGCAGGCAGCCCCAGAGACAGCCAGGTGGGAAGGGCGGCGTCTTCCAGGACTCCGCTGAAGCCACACGCCTCTGTGCTTGCTGTACGTTGTTGGTCAGATGAGCCGACCCTGATACAGAGCGCGAGGGGCCACCCAAGGCCATGAATACCAGGGAGGCAGGGACACTGGGGCCATCTTGGAGACTGGCTACCGCATCTAGCCACTGGATGAGTGGATGAGAACCAAGGCATCACAGGCACTAGAATTAGATAAGAGAGCTCATGCTGAACAGGAAGTATATCATCTGAGAAAAGTGTGTGACAGTGAAGCCAAACAAGAGGCTAATGGCCTGAGCTTCATTCTTTACAAGGGCTGAAGTGAAGTGAGCTCCCTCAGTCGTGTCCGACTCTGTGCAACCCCATGGACTGTAGCCCACCAGGCTCCTCCCTCCATGGGATTCTCCAGGCAAGAGTACTGGAGTGGGGTGCCATTTCCTTCTCCAGGGGAACTTCCCGACCCAGGGATCAAATCCGGTCTCCCGCATTGCAGGCAGGCGCTTCACCCTCTGAGCCACCGGGGAAGCCCCAAGGTCTAACATACAGAAAAAAATAGCTTCAGTGAGGTTATAAAACTGAGACATAAACGGAGAGTGGGCACCTTCTTTTGTCTCTTTTGGTTTCCTCTGAAGAAACGTGCTTAACTGCATCCTATCAGAAACAGAATGATTGATTTTCTCTTTGGGCCTTATTACTTTCCACTTCCTCTACATTCTGTCCTCAGAAATCCTCCCTTATTCTGTTACTGAGTTAGGAACCTGAGTGGACGTGTTATTTCTATCCACTACTCTGGAGATGTACAAAAATAGTTTGAGCAACAGCTTTCTTCTTTATCTTTCTTCAGTTACCATTTGGGAACTTAAACGCTAAATCATCCCCCCTTGGATTTAAACTCCCTCTGACATGGCTTATCTCACTACTCTTGGTTCTTCCCTTCTCTAGCCTCGCCTACTAATCTCCCCAATACGTCATCTGCCTGGTTGCCCCTCCAGTCTCAACCTGATGCCCTATGAGGGAAACCCAGAGAAGTGCTTCACTTACGTCACATCTATTCCCAACTTGTACTTTTGAACCTTCACCTAGAATGTACAGTGGTATCTAAATGAGAATCAAAATGCGTGGAGTAGGCTACAAATCCTTAAAGAGTCTATAAAACAGAGACTCAAAAGAGTTGGTGTGTGTGCTAAGTCACTTCTGTCATGCCCGACTCGTTGCAACCCTATGGACCATGGCCCACCAGGCTCCTCTGCCTATGGGATTCTCCAGGCAAGAATACTGGAGTGAGTTGCCATACCCTCCTCCAGGGGACCTTCTAGATCCTATTGCCATCTGGGAAGCCCAGGTAGCTGAAGACTGTGTCAAAGAGAAAGACAGACTTCAGCAGGGCTTGCTATCTCTCTTCTTTTTCCCACTGATCCCCACACAATCAAATCCCCATCTCTGTAAGTTATGAGATGTGTTCCTTGAGGGAAATCACTGTATTTCTCTGGGTAATCACTGTTTACTCATTGGTCACCTGAGGTCATAGTACCTTTCAGAGTGGTTGTGCAGATTAGAAAGTTTATGTAAGTCAATTATTACGATCCTGTGACATGGAGCTGATAGTTGGTACCTATTGTGTTGTCATTTTTTGGATGATCTCTTTAAAGGTTCAAAGCGTATTCTCCATGTCTGAATTTCATATAGTGAAGTGAAGTCGCTCAGTCGTGTCCGACTCTTTGCGACCCCGTGGACTGTAACCTACCAGGCTCCTCCGTCCATGGGATTTTCCAGGCAAGAATACTGGAGTGGGTTGCCATTTCCTTCTCCAGGGGATCTTCCCGACCCAGGGACTGAACCCTGGTCTCCCGCCTTGCAGGCAAACGCTTTAACCTCTGAGTCACCAGGGAAGCCCAGCACCTGGTAAAATGCAATGGAGTTTGTAGCCCTTCTTGAAATTGCGAATTAACATTTATAAGCTTTCTTCTTAATTAATAGACCTATTCCTGGGAAGTAAGAAAAACGCTTCAGGCAATATCTTTGATACAGAGAAAGGAAGATCTTTCCAAGTATAGATCTTTTACAGCTTATGAGATAAAAGTAGGAGGGTACACATAATCTGCTAATGGTGATCAATGCCTAAATAAGAGGAAAAAATTCTAAATCTTCTAAAAAAGATTCTGTTCCATGGGAGACTTTTTGTGCTCTTTCACTCACTAAGTCAGAATGTCAGACTATCAGGAAGTAGCAATTATTTGGACTTCAAGAGTTCGGTCATCTAATCTCAGATCTTTAACTGACAGCAAATGAACAAACCAGAAAGGAAGTGGGGGCAAAATTCCACTGGGCTCAATGATAAAGAGATTCTTTCATCCTGATAGCTAGTTCTGACTGACTGCTGTCAGGAGGGTAGAACTGTATTTAAAGACAGATTGGTGTGAATCTATACACACACACATATATATATTTTAAGTAGAAGATCACGACTGTATCTTACACTAGTAGCAAATACTAGCGACCGTTTTCAGGTTCATGCTGTGTGCTAAGAGCTTTACACATATTTCATTTCATTCTCCCATCACCACTATGAGGTTTTACTGTTTGGATTTTATAGATAAATCACGGAGCTAATCAGACAGAGCCAGGGTTTGAATTCAAGCCGGCCTCACTGCCGGCCATACTTCTTTCTCAATGAAATATTTAAAATGTTTAGAAGAACACAGTGACTGACCTATACACCCGTATAACTACCACTAAACTTTACTGAATTATTTGTAAGATATTGCCATACTGGCTTCAGGTATTCCTTTAAAACAAAAGGTAATAGATACAATGGAAGCATATACTTCTTTCCTATCACAAATTTCTCCTTCCCTTCACAGACATAACAACTGTTCTGATTTAGTTTTTACCTTTCACTTGCCAAGGGGCACTAGCGGTAAAGAACCCACCTGCCAATGCAGGAGACTAAGAGACACAGGTTCAGTCCCTAGGTCAGGAAGATCCCTGGAGTAGGGCATGGCAACCCACTCCAGTATCCTTGCCTGGAGAATCCAAAGGACAGAGGAGCCTGGAGGGCTACAGTCCATGGGGTCACAAAGAGTCAGACACGACTAAAGCGACTTAGCACACATGCATTTCACACATATGTGTATGTCATTGCACGCATGCACGCATGCTCAGTTGCTCAGTCACATTCGACTCTGTGACCTTACAGACTGTAGCCCGCCAGGCTCCTCTGTCCATGAAATTTTCCAAGCGAGAGTACTGAACTGGGTTGCTATTTCTTCCTCCAGGGGGTCTTCTAGAATCAGGGGTCGAACTCATGTCTCCTGCATTTCCTGCATTGGCAAGCAGATTCTTCACCACTGAGCCACCTGGAAAGCGCATGGATGTTTTTATATTTGTATAAACATAAATGTTATTATGCTTTTTGTATCATCCCAGCGACTGCATTCCATGGTATGAATGTACAATAATATATTTATCATGGTTAACGTTGCTCCCAAGTTTTTGCTATTGCAAATAATTCTACAAAGTGCATTCCTATACTGGTGTTTGAGGCAAATGTGTGAAAGTTTTCTGGGATATAAACCTAGAGTGTTTATTTTCCTGTTACCTTCTAATAAGGTTTCCTGCAGGCTGGGGTGAATTCCTGATTCAATGTTGGGATATCAGAGTCTGGGATGTGGGATAGAGGTATAAGATTGAGGAAAAAAAGGGGGTTTTAGAGGGTGTGATGTTGATATCCCAGGTCACTTGAGAGAGGAATTTCAACACGCAGCTAAGCAGTGGATCTTGGACTCACGGAGAGAGATGCTGGTTTCTCCTTTGGCCTAATCAACTGAAAACTAATTCAAGGTGGTTGTGGGGATTTATTAAGAGACTAGGGAAATAAGGAATGGGCCAAGTGAAACAGGAACACTTGGAAGAGTGTTTTTAAACCAAGTGTCCAGGGACTCCAGGGTTCTTAGAGCATCCTCAAGGCCATCTGGGAGTGCCCCTGAGCAGAGAGCAGGGCCATCCCTCCTGCTCACCTGGAGTACCTCCATTCTAACTAGCTTCCATATTGGACTTCCCTGTAAGACTTCGTTTCAATAAACTTTTTGTAGCTAAATGTCTTTTCAAGTTCGTTTAAATATTTTGGAAGACACGTAGCCAAGGAGAGGCGTGTTCTCATAAGGTCCCTCAGCGAGCTGTGGTGTGTACCCCAGGTTTCTTTCCTCACTGGTGCTATGGGCCAGCACTCAGGTAGATTCCGCGTGAGCTGCGCCCACAGTGCCAGCAGCGGTAACCCACAGTTAAGCCTCGCTTCTGAAGGGACGCCCGACTGAAGGTGTAAATAGGTTAAGCATAACGGTGACAGTACTTGCCTGACTGGTTACTACCCTGCTAGGAGCATTTTCATGTCATGGCGACTTCAGGGAGTAATAGGTCATTCAGCTACTTGGCTGCAGTGAAGAAGAGGTGCATAGAGGCTGCAGAATCAAGCAAAACTCAGATTAAGAGAGGCCTTGTGAGCTAAGTGAGATCACGTAGGGTCCATCTGAGGGTCAAATTGAGGTAGCATTAGCAGGAAGGTCAAGAGACCACCAAAGCTCCTGCCAGACCTGGTTTCTCCTCTTTAGAGATGGATTACCTGGTGGTGCAGTGGTGAAAAATCTGCAGGCCAATGCAAGAGATGTGGGTTTGATCCCTGGGTCAGAAAGATTCCCTGGAGTGGAAAATGGCAACCCATTCCAGTATTCTTGCCTGGAAAATCCCAGGGACAGGGAAGCCTGGCGGGCTATATTCACAGGGTCTCAACAAGTTGGACATGACTGAGCACCATCCACACATCTGTATAAAAACCAAAGACTGCTCCAGAGGTCCACATTTTAAAATGTAAAGAAGAATCCATCTTTGAGCCATGTTTGTAAGGCAGATTAAAACCTTTTAGTTAAAGGCAGTTGGAAATCTGTAAGCGGTTGAACTGTAGTTCTATTGAGAACCTGTGAAATCCACTGTTTTTTAAATGTTTTCTACCAGAGAAACACACCAATGGTAAGTAACTACTATCACTGGTCAATATTGACTCCATAATACAAGCAAATAAATTTCCTTCACTTCAGATTTATCTATGGTCATTTGAATGTTCTCGCTTTCTCCTGAAGATCTTTTCCCGAAAATGATGGCAAAAGTATTTTGTTTGTTTTAACTTGACCCGTCTTTCGCAACCCAGTTTAATTATTTTACAGGTTTCCTTCTGAAACAAATAGGTTAGATAATGGTGGTGGTTTAGTCTCTAAGTCGTGTCTGACGCTTGCAACCCCATGGCTTCTCTGTCCATGGGATTCTTCAGACAAGAATACCGGAGTGGGTTGCCATTTCCTTCTCCAAGGTCAGACAATAGTGACCATTTTGTCATTTCAATAATCATTGTAAGAGACACTGTTAGTAAACTTTGTATATCAAATTTTCCTTTGTGCACCTTATTTCCCAATGAATTCAGTACAAAGTGTTGGTAAAATAGAATCTTATTAATTCAAAAGAAGCGTCACCAATGTGAACATAAAACATGAATTGTAGAAAACTGTTTAGAGAAATCTGTTTTACTACTTTGAAACAGAGTACTTATTACATACTAAGCTAGGAATCAGTGCTAGTAGAAGGAAGGTAGTAAATAAAAACTTTCTAGCAAGCATCATAAGGCTTCCCTGGTGGCAGTAAAGAGTCTGCCTGCAATGCGGAAGACCCAGGTTTGATCCCTGGGTCAGGAAGATCCCCTGGAGAAGGGAATTGCTACTCACTCCAGTTTTCTTGCCTGGAAAATTCCATGGACAGAGGAGCCTGGTGGACTACAGTCCATGGGTCTCATAGAGTCAGTCACGACTGAGCAACTAACACTTTCACTTTCAAACATCATAAAAATCTTAGATATAAGCATCATACAAATCTTAAAAATTTTTTTTCTAAATTAAGTACAAGACTCATATCACAGGAAGCTTTGTTTTCTTTAAGCTCTTATATGAAAATGATTAAAAACCTCATTGAAAAGTATAGCATAAGTTTATTTTTTAGAAAAGAAAGATACTCTGTGCCTGAATGAATGCAAATTTTGAATTTGTGTTGTCTGAATTAATAGATATTGAGGATATCCATTCCCTGCTAAAAACTAAAGTATTTGATTGAACTTTTATTTTGTAGAAAATGATACAGCATCCTCAGCAGGATATTTTCATTGCCAGTCACAATCTTTTCTCCACCTAACATTCAGCTTCTTTTCTAGACTGGGACAGATGGACAGGGAGGCCTGGCATGCTGCAGTCCATGGGGTCGCAAAGAGTCAGACATGACTGAGCAGCTGAACTGACTGAACTGAGCTGAACAGACCAAGGACTTATTCCTTTGCAGATCTGTCTTCTTCTTCTGCCGTTTCCAATGCCAATGACGCTACCATTCAAGTCTTCTCTAGAAAGCTAGCTCACAAGCCCTTCTGAACCAGGCCGATTCTGAAATCACCTTCATGTGAAACTGAATCCTGCTGGGTCTCCATCAGAGCGTCTCCAGAGGCACGCTCTCACGATAAAACTTTCAGAGCAATTGCCTGGTCGAGAGACAGAAGACAGTCAGCTTACTGATTTTTAACTCTGAGGTGTCCATTGCAGTGCCAAACTTTTATGTTAGAATCCTTTAGGTGTAAATCTGGATAAAATATCGTCCCATAAAAATCTTCTACTTTTATACTTGGGCATTAAAGAGTGTTTGCATTCCAATTTTACTTTTCCTACTCAGAAGTCCCTCTTCTTGACATTAATAATTAACCAGTAAACCAACTTACCCAAGTTCTTCAATCTCGGTTTCCTTAAAAAGGAGAGTGACTTCAGGAGGGTCATATCGATGGTTTATCACTGCCTCCAGCATGGGCCTGTGGGGCATACTTTGTTTTTTAATCGTCCTCGGCAAAAGTTGGGGCCAGGAACAAACGTAAGTAAAAGAAACTGTCTTCATTTTTCAATGCGTCTTATCAAGGCAATGAATGAAAAATCAAATACAACAGACTGTGTTAATTTATACATTACTTTCTACTTCTGGGAACACCAATAGTCTCATCTCTGAATAAGAAAATCATGTAGCATTTTGATTTGATGTGTGGCTAACAATGGGACAGTTTTACAGGTTTGTTTTTTTAACTTAAATTTTGTATAGGGGTATTGCCTATTAGCAATATTGGGATCGTTTCAGGTGAACAATGAAGGCACTCAGCCATATATATACATGTATCCATCTCCCCCAAACACCCTTCTCATCCTGACTGCCACATGACTTTGAGCAGAATTCCATGTAGGAGTTTATTGGTTAACCATTTTAAATATAGCAGTGTGTATATGTCCATTGCTGCTGCTACTGTTAAGTCACTTCAGTCGTGTCCGACTGTGTGCGACCCCATAGACAGCAGCCCACCAGGCTCCGCAGTCCCTGGGATTCTCCAGGCAAGAACACTGGAGTGGGTTGCCATTTCCTTCTCCAATGCATGAGGGTGAAAAGTGAAAGTGAAGCCACTCAGTCGTGTCCGACCCTCAGCGACCCCCTGAACTGCAGCCCACCAGGCTCCTCCGTCCATGGGATTTTCCAGGCAAGAGTACTGGAGTGGGGTGCCATTGCCTTCTCCGATATGTCCATTAGGGGATTGTTATTTATAAAACTTTACATGAGTGATTATTCAAATTCTTTTTCAAAAAAAGCACAACTAGATTCAAGATAGCAAACTTTCATGCATTGATTGCTTATTTCTATTTAGTGTAGAATTTTCCTGTTTTTTATGCATACTGTACATAGTAAAGCAAGAGTTACTTGGGGGTCAATTCTAATACTGTGGTCTGAAATCTATTGATGTAATTACTTCTAAATTTGTGAGCTCATGCTTCACAAATTACACACAATAATTTGTTGAAAATTATTATTGAAACAATTGTATTTAAAACTAGATCTTAAAATATTGATCTCATATCTAGAAATAACATCTTAGTATTGAAAAGGAACTGGAGAGTATCTAATCAAACCTATGTCAAATGTAAGTATAAATCCAGACAGAGGCAGTAACTTACCAAAGGTCACACCAGCAAAACAAACAGAAGTAGAATCTATATTAAGGACTCCTCTTTATTACTTCAGATTTTTTCCATTTTGTCATAAATGTACACACGTAAAATACACAATAAATATCAGTGTATACCTGAGATGTCATAAATCTTAGCACTCTCCCACTCCTAATCTCACATGGCCACCCCATTTCCTAGATTCTGTTATTCCATCGTAAAAGACAGCCAGCTGAAGTTCAGAGAGACTGGATTAATTGACTTCAGATTAGTGGTGGAGCTAGGACTAGAACCTAGGTCTCATGATACTGACTTTTTTTCTGCTGCACTGTACTGACCCTGAATAAGCACATGCTCTGTTTCTCTGAAAAAGTAGCAGTATACCATTTACAACATGGGAGTCAATAAATTTAATTGTTTGATTCAGCTAAAACTTTTCAAGAACTTGGCAGTGAGGAGGTATTGGGTTGGCCAAAAATCTCATTCGGCTTCGTGGGGCCAAGCTGAACGAACTTTTTGGCCAACCCAATAGTAGATGGTATACAGCTTGCATTCAAGAAGGAGAAGAAAATGACTCAATGAATAAACCAGTGAGTGAATGAATGAGGTCAGGTGGCTATTGGTACCATGAAGAAAAAATATGAAGGAAAATGTGAGGATAAAGAAATGATTGGGTGCCATACCAAAGTGTAGACAGGGAACATTCTCTACAGAGGCCACACTCTAGCAGAGCTTGCAGGAAGTGACAGAGCAAATCAGGCAAATATTTGGGGAAAGAACATTCCAGATAGAGGCCAAGCTAGCACCTGTGCCTCTTCACAAGTTCCGTGGCCATGCTCTCTACAACTATTGAAAGAAAATAAGAAAACTACGAAATACTCTATATGATAGATTGTGTTAGCATTGCATCAGTAAGGATCAAAATATGTATGAGTAGGTGGTTGCAAAGCTATCAAAAGAAAACTTCTAATAACACCAATTTAAAAAATAACTTTTATTTCAGTTCAGTTCAGTCACTCAGTCACATCCAACTCTTTGCAACCCCCATGGACGGCAGCATGCCAGGCCTCCCTGTCCATCACCTCCCGTAGTTTACTCAAACTCATGTCCATTGAGTCAGTGATGCCATCCAACCATCTCAGCCTCTGTCGTCACCTTCTCTTCCCGCCTTCAATCTTTCCTAGCATCAAGGTCTTTTCAAATGAGTCAGTTCTTCGCATCAGGTGGCCAAAGTATTGGAGTTTCAGCTTCAGCATCAGTTCTTCCAATGAATATTCAGGACTGATTTCCTTTAGGATGGACTGGTTGGATCTCCTTGCAGTCCAAGGGACTCTCAAGAGTCTTCCTCCAACACCACAGTTCAAAACCATCCATTCTTTGGCACTCAGATTTCTTTATAGTCCAACTCTCATATCCATACCTGACTACTGGAAAAGCCATAGCCTTGACTAGACAGCTTTCCCCGCCGACTAAATTTCTCTCGAAAAACTCTTGATAAATTCAATTTAGTCTAGCAATTGAAAGTGTTAATTCAGGAAACAGGTTGCTCCGGTTCAGTTCCTAATTCTGTAATTTAATAGCTGTGTGACCTTGGGCAAATTAATTACCAGCTTCCTCCTCTGTAAAATCAGAGTAATAATAATGTCTTTTTCATAGGATGGTTGTCACAGCACAGTGACATATATACATATATAAATACATATATGTATGTATAGTGCTTAAAATAGTGCCTAGAACTGAGTGAGGTTTCAGTAAATATATCTTAGTATCATCAAACCTGAACATTTCTCGTTTTCTGCTGTTCCTGAATAAATACACGGGAAATTGAGAAGATGGTTGGAAAACTGGAGATTCTTTTCCCCCTTTTACAATTTTTCTGTAAGTGGTTCCAAATTACTTGTCATGTAGAAGAATTACCAGTTGCTTTTAAAGTGTTTATTTGCTTCCAAATTAGTTTCATTGTTCTTAGAGACTTGCTGATTTTTAAAAGCCTTTTGAAATGTCATTGTCAACATGCGCGTGTGCTGTGTTGCTTCAGTCGTGTCCAACTCCGTGACCCCATGGACTGCAGCCCACCAGGCCCCTCTATCCATGTGATTCTCCAGGCAGGAACACTGAGCGGGTTGCCACGCCCTTCTCCAAGGGACCTTCCCAGCTCAGAGACCCGTGCCTCTTATGTCTCGTGCATTGGCAAGCAGGTTCTTTACCGCCAAGCCACTGGGGAAGCCCACAGTGTTTGAGGAATCTGCAATAATTCTGCCCATTGGGCTGGCCTGTGCCCTCTAGCCCTAATCAGCTGCTTGAATTATTCAATCACCTTTTGGGTTGAAACACACTTCTTTTTCTATTAATAGCATAGGTATCTCCCACTATTCCAATTAGATACTTTTACAATATACAATTAATAACCTAGTTTATATTTGTAAGTTTTCTTTTAATAAAACTATGAAAATTCACCCATTTTAAGATTTCTATTTCAAAAACTTATATTGATTCATGTCCATTCTTGATACATCACATAAAATATAAAACTGAGGGAACAGCCCACTGTTTACAAACATAGTTTATAACCTTGACCTCAGTTATGCACATAATAGAGAGTGAGGCCTGAATATAAAGACCTGCCTCAATCACTTATAAGCCATGTGACCTTGGTCTAAATTAACCTCTTGTCACTTGCAAAATAGGAATAATAATGGCGTATCCGTCACTGGCCTGTTGTAAAGATTAAAGGAGTTGTATGTAAAGCCCTTGTACAGCCTCTCATTCCTCACTTTTGTTATTATCACTGTGTTGTATGACTGTTACCATTTGTTCTGCAAGGACCTCCATTACTACTTTCATTTCCAAACGCATTTCCTGGCTCACTGTTATTCTACTCATTTCTTTATCCACCCACTAGGATAACATAATAGTTATAAGAGTATTTCCTTTCAACTAATTCAGCAAACTTAATGAATCTAATATTTATTGAGTACTAAGCATGCTGGACTGGAAGAAAGACAAGCTGGAATCAAGATTGCTGGGAGAATTATCAATAACCTCAGATATGCAGATGACACCACTCTTATGGCAGAAAGTGAAGAGGAGCTAAAAAGCCTCTTGATGAAAGTGAAAGAGGAGAGCGAAAAAGTTGGCTTAAATCTCAACATTCAGAAAACAAAGATCATGGCATCCAGTCCCATCACTTCATGGGAAATAGATGGGGCAACAGTGGAAATAGATGGGGCAACAGTGGAAACAGTGTCAGACTTTATTTTTGGGGGGGCTCCAAAATCACTGCAGATGGTGACTGCAGCCATGAAATTAAAAGACGCTTACTCCTTGGAAGAAAAGTTATGACCAACCTAGACAGCATATTCAAAAGCAGAGACATTACTTTGCCGACTAGGGTCCATCTAGTCAAGGCTATGGTTTTTCCTGCGGTCATGTATGGATGTGAGAGTTCGACTATGAAGAAGGCTGAGTGACAAAGAATTGATGCTTTTGAACTGTGGTGTTAGAGAAGACTCTTGAGAGTCCCTTGGACTGCAAGGAGATCCAAACAGTCCATTCTGAAGGAGGTCAGCCCTGGGATTTCTTTGGAAGGAATGATGCTGAATCTGAAACTCCAGTACTTTGGCCACCTTATGTGAAGAGTTGACTCATTGGAAAAGACTCTGATGCTGGGAGGGATTGGGGGCAGGAGGAGAAGAGGACGACCCAGGATGAGATGGCTGGATGGCATCACTGACTCGATGGATGTGAGTTTAAATAAATTCCAGGAGTTGGTGATGGACAGGGAGGCCTGGCGTGCTGCGATTCATGGGGTTGCAGAGTCGCACACGACTGAGCGACTGAACTGAACTGAAGTATGCTAGATGCTTTCAGATAGATATTCTTATTTCATCTTTAGCACCCTGGTGAAGAAGGTGATTGGGCTTCTGTGCTGGCTCAGCAGTAAAGCCTCAGCCTGCCAGTGCAGGAGACGTGGGTTCAGTCCTTGGTTTGGGAAGACCCCTTGAAGTAGGAGATCACAAAACCCACCCCAGTATTCTTGCCTGGGAAATACCATGGACAGAGGAGCCTGGCGGGCTATAGTCTATGGGGTTGCAAAGAGTCAGACATGATTTAGTGACTAAACAACAAAAAAGGTAATATTTAAGGTAATATTTACCATGGTCACTCAGCCAGCAGATGGCAGAGCTGGAATTCAGTCTCTGGTACCTGTCTTGTTTTTTTCTGCATCGGGCAAAAATATTGCACCTATTTATCATTAAAAGTTTTCCTTTGCTACAGAAAATCAGGGAAGGTGCTATCACTACCTTTCTAGAGGTTAACAAAGTCACCAGCTCTATTTCTAAAGTCTTAATTCCAAGGTATTTTTTCTTGGAAACTGTGCTGAAATGATTGTAGATCACAAATAAATGATAATTAAAAAATATCATTTCAAGTTGAGAAAAAGTGCCCAATGTAAATCTAATCTATCAAGTGAGATTAAAAAGTCAGAAATATAACAAAAATGTCATATAAAAATACTGATCCTTCTCTTTCCTATTTCAACAGGTATGTCATTTCAGCACCAAAAGTATTCCATGTTGGAGCATCTGAAAATGTTGTGATTCAAGTTTATGGATACACTGAAGAATTTGATGCAACAGTCTCAATCAAAAGCTTTCCTGACAAAAAAGTCACTTACTCGTCAGGCCATGTTACTTTATCCGCAGAAAATAAATTCCAAAATTCTGCCACCTTAACCGTATGTATTTATCCTTCAGTTTCTTTATACATACAGAATATTCTCAGTAAAATGTGTACCCAGTTTGGATATAGATAACAGAGATTTGGTCATTTATACCAAACTACCACTGTGTGATTCCTAGACGATGTCAGTCACTAAGGATGATATGGGTGAAAAATAAAATTCTAAATAGGAGAGTTGTATCTGCTTTTTAAGTAGTGTATGAAAACTTTAACATTCTTATTGGAACCGGAACATATGGAGAAGGAGATGGCAACTCACTCCAGTATTCTCCTGGACAGAGGAGCCTGATGGGCTACAGTCCACGCGATTGCAAGGAGTCGGACATGACTGAGAGACTAACACTAATGTGAACAGATGTGGAAATGAACGGAAAGTACTTATTTACTGTGAAAATTACTAATGCAAGGAAACAGACCGATATGAACACGCATATTGATCTGTCATGCATTGCCTACAAAAATCCATGGATGCTATTTATTTGTTTAAACTCCAATATCTTATAATCAAAACTTCTAAAACTAATAAATTATTGATTACTAAAGTGAATAGCTCTCATGCATAACCATAGTTAATAGAAAGAACAACCTGTATCAGATAAATTTTCCTTCTATTGGGCTTCCCTGGTGGCTCAGACGATAAAGAATCTGCCTGCAGTGCAGGAGACTGAATTTCGATCCCTGGATCGGGAAGATCCCCTGGAGAAGGGAATGGCAACCCAGTCAGGTATTCTTGCCTGGAGAAGTTCATGGACAGAAGAGCCTGGCAGGCTACAGCCCATGGGGTCAGAAAGAGTTGGACACAACTGAGGGATTAAGATATTGTTGTACAGTTTGGTTAGAAAATTGCTCGTAATTCATTTCTTATTAAGAACTCTGATAACTAAAAATAACTTTCATATTTACTGTTTCCTGATCCAAGTGAAAAATATTGTTTTAAATTCTGATATAAATTCAAAAATAAAGAACCAAAAAATCAGAGACTTCTAGACTTGGAAGGCCTCTGAGGCTTATTAGACCAGAGTTTCTTTAATGTGAGTTCTTTAAAAAGAGATTAAACTTTGAAATTTTATAAAGAGCTGAAAGTTAGAATTACATTGATATTTACCATTTTGAGTTTATTTTATAAATGTTTTGATTTTATAATTATACAAAAGTCATAAGCACAAGAGTATTATACTGACTTTTAGGTCTGTACATATTTAACACCGTACTGAAAATATTTCTTTATTTTTATAAATTACAAAAAGTCAACACTGAGAGTCTTCCAGAATATCTTACCCTTTAAAAGAGTTCTATATATTACTCAAATTTCAGAAACACTGATCTAAATAAATTCTAACCAAACGCAGGAATTCTTTGCTTCATGTCCCTGATGATAAGTGCTCTAACCTTTTAGCAAACAGGTCCACTTATTAGGTTTATGAAGAAATAAAATTCATTTCCCCAAAAAAGACACTTTTATCTGCTGCCATTAGCCACAGACATGTGGCTGTCATCTTTACATTTAAATCAATCAAATGTAACTAATATAAAAAATTCAGTTCATCACTCATAGTAGCCATGTTTCTAGTGCTTAAATAGCTACAGATGGCACATACTGAGCAGCATAGATATAGGACATTGCCCTCACCACAGAAAGCTCTACTGAACGGTGCTAACTTAAATGGCTAATTTGGAAACGTAAATTAGGGTGGGGAAATCATAAAAACTGATGCATATCTTAAGCATTTAAATTTATCTTAACATTACAGTGTACCTTTATTTGCTAATTGTTTGATGTTGTGCCAAGGTCTTTTCTTGGGTCTGCTTGCAGCAGCAAGCCTCATTCACAATGTGTCACACCTCTAACGAATCATCTGTTCCGCAGTTTCTATTTCCTTGAAGTAGAGAAAAAACTTAGGTACTCGCAAAGCAATCTGAGTGCAGAATCTTTATAGATTCTTACTGCTTTTCCAAACGTTTACAGTACTCTCATATATCTAATTCAACATGGTTGGTTGTATTAATTAGCTTTTATCTCAAACTGGAAACTGTACTGCTCAACCATGGGAACAGAGGATGTAAACATAATACAGTGTCCTGAGCATCAATCAGGATGTTGAACAGAGGGAACGGAGAACATGGACTAATCCAGCAAACTGAAGAGGTTAAAGCTTGTTAAGAGAGCTGTGGTTCAGATGGGAAAGGATCTGCCCACAGTGTAGGAGACCCAGGTTTGATCCCTGGGTCTATTCTTGCCTGGAGAATTCCATGGACAGAGGAGCCTGGTGGGCTACAGTCCATGGGGTCACAAAGAGTCAGACATGACTGAGTGGCTAACACTTTCATAGTAGTAGTTTTACTAAATGCATATAAAATTTGGGAAGCATAAGACCAAAAAATTTTTAATTACTTAAAGCTGAATGTTGATTATGATGTTTGATACGGAAGGGCTTGGAGCAAAAGTTATTTACTACTTTGGCTCCTATACTACTTTTTAAATAACGTGTTTTATAACTTTAAAATCATTATACTCTTTCCCATCAATATTTTCTTTTACAGATACAACCCAAACAGTTGTCTGAAAGACAAAGCTCAGTTTCACATGTGTATTTGGAAGTTATATCAAAGCATTTTTCAAAAGCAAAAAAAATGCCAATAACCTATGACAATGGATTCCTCTTCATCCATACAGACAAACCTGTTTACACTCCACACCAGTCAGGTAGAGTATAAGATACTTCTTTCTCTGGGGAGCAGTGCGATGGGCATTGACACTATACTGCGGAGCTTTTTTTCCTTCAAGCTTGAGCAACTAGATAACGGATGATGGCATTTATTTAAACTGAACTCTGGATGTGGGGGAGAATTATCTATGTTTAATTTTTATTTTGCATTGGAGTAAAATTGATTTACAAAGCTGCGTCAGTTTCAGGTGTGCAGCAAAGCGATTCATTTGTACAGATGCATGTATCAGATTATTTTCACTTTTAGGTTATTACAGACTATTGAGCAGAGGTCCCTGGGCTATGCAATAGGTCCTTGCTGGTTATCTACCTAAATACAGCAGTATGAACACTGCCAAGCTCATTCTGTGAGGCCACCAGCACTATGATAACGAAAGCAGAGACACCACAAAACGAGAAGATGACAGGCCAATATCACTGTGAGCTTTTCAACACTTGAATTTAAGTGAATACGGATTTCCAACTTGACCAAGAGTCTCAATTCCCAGTGATTTTTACACTTACAAATATAATTTTAATTTTAAATTCATATGGAAATTGTTAAATAATTATATGGAATTTAGTTTTTAAATTTTAAATATAAATCTTAGATTCATATGGAAATCACAAAAATCAACAATTACATTATCTACCCTGTCAGTTGTTCTCATGTAGGAAAAAAGCTATTTAAGAATTGTGAAATGNAGTATTAGGCTTTATTATTAAACAAGCTGTAAGAGGTAACTGCAAATATAATTTTGGCAATGTAAAAATAATTTGTTATAAAGTAGCAATCATAAAAACATTCTATTACTTTGCAGCTAATTCTCAAATTCAGAAAACAAATCAAACTCTAGGGTATCAGATGATTCAGCGAAAAGTAAGTGAAGTCACATAAATAAATGGATATTAATATTCTCAGGAATCTACCTAAAGAAAGCTCCTGTTAGAACAGTTTTGTATTAGTGGTTTATCTGTTAGAGGGAAAGGATAGGGTAGCCAATCAAAACTCTGATTGGTGAATGGCTGGATTTACTCCCAATGAACGAAAAACCAAACACAGAAAAGTGTGAATGCTGCCCACATATGTTCACGTATCTGCAAAATCTCCAATTCCTCCATCACTCCCTGTTGCCAAAATTAACTTTTGAGCAAATCAGGATGGGATTATAAGAGAATTGTACATGGAAGGGGACGGTTATGGAGTTTCAATAATGGCATTATTGGTGAAGGAAAGAGGACGAGAGGCAAGACCAGCCAGTTTTGTTGAAAACCTTTCAGGTAGTACATACTTGCTATATGCTGACTGATGCTGATGACAGTATGGAGTGGAATGGGCCTGCACCGTTACCTTTTCAGCAGGAGCTCCTGTTACGGCCAGCTCAGAAAGAAAAGGCCCAGAAAGGTTGGGGTATCGCTTCCAGCTTGGACGTAATATCATTGCCAGAATAGCATCCTATTGACTCCAAGAAGATGACTTGGTGTTCATTGAGATAGTCTCTGCCCATAAAGTTTGAGCCCTTTTTAAAAATCATGAAAGTGAAAGTGAAGTCGCTCAGTCATGCCCGACTCTTTGCGACCCCATGGACTGTAGCCTACCAGGCTCCTCCCTCCATGGGATTCTCCAGGCAAGAGTACTGGAGTGGGTTGCCATTTCCTTCTGCAGGGGATCTTCCGGACCCAGGGATTGAACCCGGATCTCCCACATTCCAGGCAGACTCATTAGCCTCTGAGCCACCAGGGAAGCCCTTTAAACATCGTCCCCGAAACAAATATACCGTCACCCTTGTCCTCCTCGCATATTAGAGCATGCTTCTTTAATTGGGTCTTGTTGACACTACTTACTATTTAGGGTTCTCATCTTTTTTTTCTCTTGTTTAATTTTTGGCCATGCCCTGTGGCATGCAGGACCTTAGTTCCCTGACCAGGGATTGAACCTGTGCCCTTCGCAATGGAAACATACAGTCTTAACCACTGGCCCTCCAGGCAAGTCCCTAGGGTCCTCATCTTTGTCCATCAAGCAGCCTGATACCCAGACCCTGGGACTTCTGTTAGCTCTCAAGGTTTCCCTTAAGAACGGCCCCATTTGTTATTTCTTTATCAGAACCTTACCATAAAAATATGTAGTGTCTTCATCTTAGAATAGAGATGAGAGATCTCTAAGATCTCTCTAAGACCTATTCTATCTTAGAATAGGTCTTAGAGAAAACCAGAGCACCTCCCTCTGCATTTTGACTCATTAATGAGAGGTAGCGATTCTTAGAATAGGTCTTAGAGAAAACCAGAGCACCTCCCTCTACATTTTGACTCATTAATGAGAGGTAGCTATTCTATCTTAGAATAGGTCTTAGAGAAAACCAGAGCACCTCCCTCTGCATTTTGACTCATTAATGAGAGGTAGCGATTCTTAGAATAGGTCTTAGAGAAAACCAGAGCACCTCCCTCTACATTTTGACCCATTAATGAGAGGTAGTGAAGTATAGCTGTGAACGGCAGAATCTGGAGCCCAGTTGTCTGGGTTCAGTCGCAGCTGGGGCTCTTATTAGCTCCATGGCCTTGTGTGAGTTAATCTCTTTGAGTCCCGGTTTTCTCATCCGTACAGTGGAGATAGTAATGGAACTTATCTCACAGAGTTGTAAGAGTTCGGTGAATTCATACGTATAAAGCACTGCAAACACTGCCTGCCCCAGAGTAAGCACCAGGAGAGTATTTTCCGTTATCGTTTAATCTATGGACTAGCACAAAGCCTTAATTACACGGAAGAAAAAGAATTACGAAAAGTAATTCTTTTGGAAATTAATTACATCTTGCTATTTATAGCTCTAATGTCCCAGTCCTCACATTTTAATCTGAAGATCCTTGAGGGATTTTTCATATAAGTACCTCTAGGATAGAGGCTTAGATCTTCAAGGCTTTACAGGATGAAGGATTTCAGAATATTGACCAAAATGCTTCCAATCTCGCACAGCCCGTGTCCTGCGCTCCCCTCCTGCCCCATCACCCACCAGGCCGCCCCTCGTCCTCAGACAGCAGCCAAACTGACCTCTTTACAGTTGCTTTCTTACACCGTTTTCCTGTCCATAGTAAGGCCTGTGCGCCTCTTCCCAGTACATTCATCGCCTTCCTTGCCTTCTAAACGTCCACTCAGCTCTTCCGCGCCATCACATAGAGGGCAGCCTTCTCTGCTTCAAGGCCCCCTCTGTCAGCCTCAGAAAGCCGGGGAGCGTCCTTCGCAGCATTTCCCAGCCCGGAAGCTGACAGCTGCTTGTGGGATCTTGTGTTTGCCTCTCTACTCCACTCCATTGGAGGAATTCCACGTCTGATTCGTCACCATCACATCTCGGCGCCTAACATAGTGTCTGCACATAGAAGGCATTCAGTATGTATATTTTTAAAGTCTATAAGCTATATCTTTGGTACAAAAAGCATTTATTGAACTTGCCTTTGATATACCCGGAGCAGGCACTGGCACCCCACTCCAGTACTCTTGCCTGGAAAATGTCATGGGCGGAGGAGCCTGGTAGGCTGCAGTCCATGGGGTTGCAAAGAGTCGGACATGACTGAGTGACTTCAGTTCATTTTCACTTGATATACCATTGCTATGAAGACAAGATTAATTTTCTAACCTAGCACAAACTGAGTTATAAAGTGGACAAGCAGTAGCTATAGAAATAATAAAAATAAAATAAAAATAATAAGCATTCATTGGTTAGTTATGCACTAGGTTATGCAAAGCTTTGTCTCATTTAATCTCACGTGCTATGAAGCAGATACTAGCAGCCCTGTGTTACAGATGTGGGGCCTGAGGGGTGAGAGGGATTAAGTACCCTAATCTGGGTCACGTTAGAAAGTGGCAGAGATAGGAATGGAACCAAAGCTTTGAATCCTAGGGCCCAAACTCTTAACTTTTGCTGCACACTGCCTCCGGCAGCAGCTCAGTGATGCTCAGGGCTGGCCCAGGTATGTTCACAAGGCAGGAGAGAGGACTCGAGCTGAGAGACAGGGGTGAGGGGACAGCAGGGCAGAGGGGTTTACTGAGCATTTCATTTTGATCTTATGGTCTTAGTGAAATCAATTTTAGAGCGCTTCTCAGGTAGAGCTTTGCATAATACTGACCCTTTAAAAGGTTTATGACATCAGTTCAGTTTTATTTTGTGGTTAAAGTTCTGGCAGTGAAATGATTTGAGCATCAGAAAAACCCTAGAGAAATAATAATACATCATTGGAAGGAATTAAACCAGCGTGTTCAAGCAGCTAAGAGTTAAAAGCCAAGCAGATATATATGTTTAAAAGACAGGGATCTATTACCTGACAAGAAGTGGAAGGGAACTAATTTTTATTGAGCCCCCTGCCATTATTCTTTTAACAATGAATGAATATTTGCAGGATCTGGCTCAATAAATATAAGAAAACTGTACAATTCAAAACTATCCTTAGCAACAATAAGAGACAATTTGGGGCCATGTTGTAAGAGTATATAGTCTGAAACAAACCACCTAATTTTTCATTAAAATCTTCAAATCTGAGATGATTTATAATACTCCCAGTATACCCACTCCAGTATTCTTGGGCTTCCCTGGTGGCTCAGATAGTAAAGAATCTGACTGCAGTGCAGGAGACCTGGGTTCGATCCCAGGTTGGGTTGGAAAGATCCCCTGGAGGTGCGCATGGCAACCTGCTCCAGTATTCTTGCCTGGAGAATCCTCATGGACAGAGGAGCCTGATGGGCTCAGTCCATGGGGTCACACTCAGTCCACATGACTGAGTGACTAAGCTCATTACCACCATAGGTAGACATCACTATTTTGCTACTATGAAATTTTTTTATAAACTCTGGCCTAATTACAGATAACTAATTTTGTACTATATATTTGTTCCCCCAAAGATATAAGCAAATACATTTTAATAAAGTGAACTGTTCTTTAAATTCATTAGAAGTAGCTCTTTAAAGGAATCCAAAAAGATTCTCTTTCAAAGAAAAAAATTTTAGTGATGTGCTGGGAAAGATTGAAGGCAGGAGGAGAAGGGAACAACAGAGGATGAGGGGGTTGGATGGCATCGCCGACTCGATGGACATAAGTTTGAGCAAAGTCTGGGAGTTGGTGACGGATAGGGAGGACTGGCGTGCTGCAGTCCACAGGGTTGGAAAGAGTCGAACATGACTGAATGACCGAAATGAACTGAACTGAACTGAAAAGGATTCTCAATAAAAGAAAAAATTTTTAGTGATTCGTTTGTCTACAAGTTAACTTTTTCTTTCTTTTAAAAATGAATTTTCATATATGATTATGTATTGAATCTTTGAGATGAGCCTCATCTCTTTTAAGGATGATTATTGAAAATATCAAAATACTGTGCTTCACAAAGTTATTGATGATATCGATTATTCTTACAGTAAAGGTTAGAGTTTATTCACTGAATGATGACCTGAAGCCAGCCAAAAGAGAAACTGTCTTAACTTTCATAGTAAGTATGTTTACTTAAATAATAATTTTATATAAAAATTTAAATTATTTAAATTTTCATCAGGACAAGATACTTTGTTCCATAACTCTATCCTGACACCGTACTAATTTATTCAATGTTCAGAAATGGTTATTGAACACCTTCTGTGTGTATAACATTGTAGGTTTTATCCCTTTACAATACGTAAAAATCTCATGAAAATGAAAATCTCAACAAGTTATGGTTTTGAACCAAATCATTTAAATATATCCTTCATGATACATTTCTTAAAGACCACCCCTCAATCACTAAGAATTCAACTTAGTGAATTAATCCATCGATTCAACTAAGAGTTAGTTGAATGTCTATTAAGTCTGATATTTTTGATTTGCACAATACAAGGCAAAGAATTACAGCCTATGGCACTTACGCTTGAGGAGTTTGGAGTTTAGTAAGTAAGACACACTCGCACATGGAAAATAGTGCTAACCCCATGAGATACAGATCAACAATTATCAGCCTTTCATGAGCCATGAGGTACATAACAGATGTGTGCAATAAATTCCCATGGTCTTCCCAGTTCATGTCAAAACCCTACAAATTTTTGTGAGGAAATAACTGCTCACCTATTAACAGTAGGTCCCCCACTGCAGGTTGCTGCACCTTTTTCTCCTACTCAAGGAACCAAAACACCAAAAATCTGAACAGAACATGAGTGAAAAAGAGGGCTGTACAGGAATAACCTCGAGTCCTTTATAACTTACAAAAATTATGAAACTTTCATAAACTTTCACATCTGAGTATTTTATAATGAATTATTTGAGAAGCATTAGTGTGTTCCAATAATGGTTGATAATTATTGACATAACCTGTAAACTTTCAAAATTTCTAGCTAATAAATGAATTTTACAGCATATTTGCTTTGGAAAGTTCCAAATGAACACATACAAAATTTAGATTTCGGTATCTATAAAGTGTGTAAGCTATTATTTGGTTCATTATAACATCAGTTTTTGTCATAGTTCTTTTTTTAGCCATACAATAGAGAGTTGAATCTCTTCTAGATAATTGAGACTAGGATACCCTGGACACTGATTTACTTTTGTTGTTGTTGTTTTTTAAGTGAGGCAGGAGATGGAAGAAAGTAAAAAAAGGAGGAAATGCCTTAAATGAGCCATATTTGTCTTTCACAACATTTAAATGGTTTTCCTCCTTCATATTTAATTTGAAGACATGGATATTTGTTAGTAAATATATCTATCAATCAAAGACAACGTAATCAGTTAATTTTTAAAGTGTGATTTATATGTTTGGAAATTGTCTGTTTTTATTCAAAGGATCCCGAAGGATCAGAAGTTGACATGGTAGAAGAAAATGATTATACTGGAATTATTTCTTTTCCTGACTTCAAGATTCCATCTAATCCTAAGTATATTGAAGTTGTTTTTTGTTTTTTTTTTTTTTTTAAATAAAGTTTTCTGTAAAACAGATATCTGGAACTTTTGGGTGTGAGGTAGATAGCCAGTCAAACGGAGCCACCTAGTGTTAACAAGAAGGAAATGGCAACCCACTCCAGTATTCTTGCCTGGAGAATGCCATGGACAGAGGAGCCTGGTGGGCTGCTGTCCGTGGGGTCGCACAGTCAGACACGACTGAAGCGACTTTGCATGCATGCATGCATTGGAGAAGGAAATGGCAACCCACTCTAGTATTCTTGCCTGGAGAATCCCAGGGACGGGGGAGCTTGATGGGCTGCTGTCTATGGGGTCACACAGAGTTGGACACGACTGAAGCAACTTAGCAGCAGCAGCTTAGCAGTGTTAATAAAAAGTAAGTGTGAAAGAAATGAAGATGTGCAAAGTCTTTTCAGGTGTAATGAGAAACTAGGGTCAGGTTCTGGCAAAACAAACAAACCACTCCCAATACTTCTCTCCAATCTTTATATATAGAAATTAAAATTTGGAAGAAGCAAAAAAATAGTTCCCAGGTCTTTTTCTCTCCATCAGAACCATCAACCTTCCACCCTTCAAGGAATCTAATAGACTATCAGTCTAAAACACTGGTGTTGTCCCATGTCTTGCTATGACCAATAAAAATATTGGTCTTCTGTAGGTCTTTACTGCCTAGACTTCCAGAAGACAGATTTCAAGAGGGAAGAGCTTAGTAAAGTCATTTCCTCCATTTGGTCTCACGCTAGATGATTGAGAACATGTTTAAACAGAACCCAATGTGATAAAAAATTTAGTGAACACATTCCTTGGAAATGCAAAGTACAACAGGAATGAGAAATTTTAAATAGAAATAAAGAATACAGAGTTCCTGCCTCCAGCAAACTTAAAGGAGGACGGATAAGTGCGTATGAAAGCGACTGCAATATCACTTTAAAGTCTTCTTAGTGTCGTTTTTGCTCTGCCCTCTGGAAGGGAGTTCACAGTTAATTCACTGTACTGAAGATCTTCTAGAAACTTGGATGAAATTGGGGGATTTACATGATTTGGGTAATTTTTAAATCGTGTACCTCCTTGAAAATATTCCATAATAGCAAAGAATTGATCCGATTATTGTATAACTATTCTTATTTCTCCAACTCCATCTTATGCCAAGCGGTAGACTATGCCAGACTATGTATCGGCCACGATAGCCCCCTATGGCCATTGCTTTCCTGCCCCAGTGCCTTTTCACAGCTGTCCCCCTGCTTAGCATGTGCTTCCTCTCACTCTTCAGGACGTGGGTTAAATGCTCTCTTTTCAAAGAGGCTACCTTGGACGCAACATCGGATGTAGTCCCTCTCTTCCATTTTCCTTTCTCTCTCCTCCTTTTACTTTCTTATTTTCTTCATGGCACTTATCTCAATTTTTGTAAGTGATTCTTTATTAGTTTACTTGCCTTTACTCCCCACTGGACTATAAACTGGGACTTCCCTGGTGGCTCAGACGGTAACGCGTCTGTCTACAATGTGGGAGACCTGGGTTCCATCCCTGGGTTGGGAAGATCCGCTGGAGAAGGAAATGGCAATCCACTCCAGTGCTACTGCCTGGAAAATCCCATGGACAGAGGAGCCTGGGAGGCCACAGTCCATGGGGTCGCAAGGAACTTCTTGAGGACGGGTCCTGTCTGTACTGGTCACTTTTATACCACTAGCCCCTCAACATAACAGGCACGTTTTATGACTTCCATAATTTTAAATATTTTGCTTCCATAGATACGGTGTGTGGACCATTCGAGCTAAATATAAAGAAGACTTTTCAACAACTGGAACTGCATATTTTGAAATTAAAGAATATGGTAATTTCTGCCGATTAAAAGTTTACCTATGTAGAGTTAGCATTTTTGCAATAATTCGTTTCATGAATGAACTTAATGCAAAATCACTCCCAGACGAAGATGAGGCTGCTTGCTGGTATGGTTAGAATTACTGATTGCGGCGGTGGGAGGAGTGGGCGTTGTCTGAATGCCTACGCTCTGGGTTTAGTTGCCCTGTTAACCTTGAACAAGCACACCAACCCTCTGGACTTGTCTTCCTCATCATAGAGCTCCAAGAGACCTAGCCCCCTGAGGAGCTTGACTGGTTCAGGTCCTTTCCAGAATTAGGGTTTTGGGAGAAGCAACCAGAGTTAAGGTGAACGGAACCTGGTGAGACTGCAGGTGGTTTACTCACTTCATCACAACCGGTTAATGACCAAACAGGAGCATGTGCGCTTCCTTACCCCGAGTCCAGTGCTGTTTTCCTTCTGACTCAGAAATGCCTAATACATTGATCCAAAAATATCAGATAGTCTGACTTTGAAATCAGTCATGTTAATGGATTAATAATTAACGTATAAACCACTTAACCTTCCCATTTCTTGTAGTTGTTATTAGAGTATTTGTGTGCTCTGATACAAAGTTTAACTTTATTTTGCTTGAAGTCATTTTTTAATTCTCCCAATAGACTCATAATAATGTGGTGAATAAACACGTGAATTTTAACAATTAACAAACAGTGACAAAACAAATTTACTATCATGAAGCTCAACTTTAAAGATTATAGGCTCTCAGTTCAGTTCAGTCGCTCAGTCATGTCCGACTCTTTGCGACCCCATGAATCACAGCACGCCAGGCCTCCCTGTCCATCAACATCTCCCGGAGTTCACTCAGACTCACGTCCATCATATCCGTGATGCCATCCAGCCATCTCATCCTGGGTCGTCCCCTTCTCCTCCTGCCCCCAATCCCTCCCAGCATCAGAGTCTTTTCTAATGAATCAACTCTTCGCATCAGGTGTCNTAGGGATCACATCATCATGATTGTCTGGGTCGTGAAGATCGTTTTTGTACAGTTCTTCTGTGTATTCTTGCCACCTCTTCTTAATATCTTCTGCTTCTGTTAGGTCCATACCATTTCTGTCCTTGATCGAGCCCATCTTTGCATGAAATGTTCCCTTGGTATCTCTAATTTTCTTGAAGAGATCCCTAGTCTTTCCCATTCTGTTGTTTTCCTCTATTTCTTTGCATTGATCTAAATAACATATAATCCTAACTGCTCCCCTTTCCTCCAAGCGTTTTTGCTGCTTCTTGTACATATCTAAAATTTATCCACCTCTGATTATCTGCAGCCACACGTCGATTTTATCACCAGGCTCCCTCATGGACTACTGAAAACCCACCCTCAACCCCCAACTGTTACCTCTGCTTTGAAGCTATTCTCGCGTTATTTCATTATTGAGTCCCCAACGCCTCCTCATTGCCATCTCCTCGGCCTCATTCATGCCACTCCAGTAATGGTGACTTTGCATATGATCTGCCTACAGCCCCCTCCCTCTCACCTAGCCAACTCCACGCACCTTCACGTCTCGGTTGAGAAACCACTTATTCAGCGACGCTTTCCCTGAATTCTCTTTCCTGGGAAGGACTCCCTGTACTCACTTATAAATATCAGCTTTCATAACGGTCTTAAGTGTTTGTGTAATTCTTTGCTCATGCTTGTCTTCCCTGCTCGACTGTGAGCTCACTGAAGGTAGGGTTTGTCTGTCGTGTTCACGGGTGTATCCCTCTTGGTAGGAGTGTGCAGGCTGCATGGCAAGTAGGTACTGGATGAAACGATGAAATACTTTCCTCTACTTCCTATCTTGGAGAGAACACATCTGCCTTGACCTTTAATAACACAGGGATGTGGCCCAGAGCAACAGGTTGCATTGCTCTCTGACTTCTGTTTCCTCCCACATTGCAGGCAGATTCTTTACCGTTTGTGTTATGCAGGAAGGCCCTTTCACCATCTAGAAAACATATAAGCCATATCTGACCCCATCTCACTTACTCTCATGTGACAGCCTTTATCTACAATATCAAGGCCATACAATCACCCAATTTCTGTTAAGTGTTGTGCAGGTTCATAGAATCTGTAGACCTTACTCCACAGGCTGGTTAGAACGAAGAGGAGACTCTGCTATTTTGGACAGGTGAAATTGTTTTCTCTTGGGCAATCAGGATACCAAAGAGACAAGGAGAAAACCCCCTCCTTCCTTTCTGCCCTAATTTTTAATTTTGCATGAAGCTTCTTTCTTGTAGCTAATTGTAAGCTCTCACTTATTGACTAAAGTGTGAGTTTTATGTTGGAATTTGGAGACTGGGTAGATTGTATCTATTAGGCAAAAAAGGGAAATGTTAAACAAGCAAGACATTTCTTTTTCCATTTTCAATTTAGTAAACATTTGTTGAGCACATGCTATATTTGTGGCTCATGAGAAGGTTGAGGGAAGAGACACGCAAAAATAAAGAGAATAGTCTTTTTTGTTTCAAGGAGCCCATCCGCTAGCAGAGGAAGTAGTCAGTTGCCTGTAAGTGCTGAAATCAGAGTGTAAGTAAAGTTCCTCTAGCACGCAGCATGTGAACAAACCTCTGATTGGTAGAACGGGAGGCTTCCCAGAGATCCTGTTGTCGATGATGACAGTAACGACAAGGTGGATGCTGCGCTGATGTCTCGGCTTATCCAGCTATACCAGAAATACAGCTGGTTGCTGTGCCTTAAAGACTGCTCTAATTCAAATGGTAACATTGCTTCTTTGTTTTTATTTTCAGTGTTGCCACATTTTTCCATCTCAATAGAACCAGAAAGTAATTTCATTGGTTATAAGGACTTTACTAATTTTGAGATTACTATAAGAGCAAGGTAAGAAAGTTTTTTGTTTTGTTTTCAGATTTTTCAGTTAAACTTGAATGCTCACTTTGGTGACATTTGCCCAGAGTGAGATCTTTGATTTTTACCCCCAGTTTTATTGAGATATAACTGACCTATGACATTGGGAAAGTTTAAGGTGTACTGTGTGGTGAGTTGATACATTTATATATTGCTGAGATCTGTGATTTAGTGGCAATGTCTGGCATGACTTTGAAACTACCTGACTGAGAAGACATCACGCCTATAGTTTATTTGCTCATACTGATTTTAGCTGATTCCAATTTTAGTCTGGTTAATTATTCACCAGCCCCCCCCCCCAAAAAAAAATCCTAAAAATGTAAGTTCAGTGTTTATGTTTAGGAAGCAGCATGCCTTAGGATACTAGGACTGAGATATGAAGCTTTAACTTCTTATCATTTTTAATGGCTTCATCAGCCAGCTAATGCTGCATAACTATTTTGGGACCCAGTGCCTTAAAACCACAACTATTTATGAGTCAGCTGGGCAGTTCTGCTGTCTGGGCCAGGCTGATGTCAGTGGGGCTCACCCATGTGCCTGCAGTCAGTTGGCAGGCCAGCTGGGGGCCGGCTAGCCTAGGAAGGTCTTACTCAGATGCCTGACAGTTAACTGGCAGCTGACTGAAGCTGCAGGGACCACTGGCCCATGTGTGTTTCTCATCAACCAACGGGCTAGCTTGTAGCAGCAGCAATGCTCGAAGAGAGAAAATGGGAGCATAAAAGTCCTTTTGAGGTTTACACTTTGGGACTAACACACAGTCACTTCCACCACATTCTTTTGTCCAAAGCAAATTACAGCATCAGCCTGAAGGAAAGAGACTCCCTTCACACCCTTTGCATCCAAGGAGCTGCAAAGGCAGTAGACACATGGGGAGGTGGAGAACTGGGGTTATTTTTATAAGCAACCTACCATTTTAAAATGACCTAGTATAATTATTAAAAACAGTAACTGATTTCTATAACTATATACGTCAGGCACTTTCCAAGCATTCTGTATGTATTAGCTCATTTAATCTTTACACAACTCTGTGCGATAGACACAATTACTATCCCCGCATTACTAACAGAAAAACGAAGGTACATGAAGGTTAAGCAATTTGCCCAAGATCAGACAGCTAACAAATCGCATCATCTCTCTTGTTCCAGAGCCCATGCCTCCAAATGCACCACATACTGCCTCTCTTAGCGGCGCCTGTTCCTCAGATAGAGTGTGTGCCACTTAATCGAAGCCACTGTAAAAGCCTCACTGGGCAGAGGGTTGTAGAAATGGACTTCTCTTAACAGAGAGACTTACTTTTTTTGTTCAAACTACGAATAACAAAAGTAAGGTCTTGCTATCATGTCTGCTATACAGAAAGTTTTCTTTATCATTGTTTTAATTCTAAACTAAAACAGGAAATATGCAGTTAGAGTTTTTAAAAAAGAACTTATATAACTGTGAGACTGGGCATGCTGCTTTAAAAGATGTAAAAGAAAGTAAAGAGCAGTTCTCCACTGTTATCAAAATCATTGAGGAAGTGATGTGTTTTGTAAGAAAGAGGCCCAGACCTGACTCTTTTGATCTCCTCAAAATCAGTTTATTTCATCTAGCGCATAGTAATAAAAATCTGTACTTTGGCTTTATTACGGTGGCTTTATGAGGATGAAATGTAATAGTGGATGGAAAGGCACTTTAAAGTATGTCAAATGCTTTACGTGATTTTAAATTGTTATATTTTATCTGGATTTTATTATTGTAACCGTGTTAGCAGAACAATTTTATGGTATGATTGTTTGACAGATATTTTTATAATAAAGTCGTCAACGAGGCTGACGTTTATATCTCTTTTGGAATAAGAGACAACTTAAAAGATAATCAAAAAGAAATGATGCAAAAAGCAATGCAAAGCACAACGGTAAGAGGTTCACTTGCACCCAAAGGCCCATCGTGAATGCTGGAGACGGAAAGTCGCTTCTGTACCATCTAGTCCTCTGTTCTGTTTCATGCAGGTGTGGAAATTGAAGCTTAGAAACCTTCCACTGACTTCTCACTATCCTGAGGATAAAGTTCAGTTTCCTTGTCAGCAAGCCCCCTGCCGGCCCATCTCTCCCTTTCTTCTCCCTTGCACTGGTCACCCGTTTTGCCAACTCACCCCAGTCTCTCTTGCCTCCAGGTGTCTGCAGAGCTGCTCCTTCCGCTAGGGAATGCCCTCTCCCTTTGTCACTTCCTGCCTCTTTGCCTGGCTAACAACATCCCATTCTTTGTCTCCACATCAACACCCATCCTGCTCCCTCAGGCCCTGAGTCACTCTCGGAGGAGCGTGTTTCACACTTCATATCGCAGTGGTTTTCAACCAAGGGTGATTTTTACCCCCACGGAGACATTTGGTAATGTCCAGAGACATTTGTGGTT
This sequence comes from Redunca redunca, assembly GCA_006410935.1. NCBI lineage: Eukaryota > Metazoa > Chordata > Mammalia > Artiodactyla > Bovidae > Redunca > Redunca redunca. The sequence goes on along the minus strand of SJYQ01096179.1, from coordinate 75,967 downwards.
GTCACAGCTGGGCAAAAGGGTCACATGAGCATTTCGTGGGTCGAGGCCTGGGATGTTGTGAAACTCCTTCAGAGCAGTGCCCTTCCTCCCCCAACAAAGAATTACCCTGTCCAAAATGTCAATAGTGCTGAGGCTGAAAAGCCACTACAATTAGTAATGCTTTGTTTACTCCTTTATCGTTCTCTACACAAAACTCTCTGGGGTCTGAATCATTCCCACTATATGCCTGGAGCCAGCTTGGTTGCTGGCAAATGTTGTAGGTGCTCTGTAAAGATTTGTAAGTGAATGAATTACCGTGAGTGAGCTCACTGAGAAGTCACTGGTCCACGGTTGAGGCCGAGTGGTTGCTGGAGCTCAGAGGCCCTGTCGCCCTCTTCCCCAGCTCCGCGTCCTCTGCGTCACACTGGGGATGGTGAGGGCTCACGTCACTCTGTTCACTACTGCACTTTCACAGAGCTTGCATCACCGGTTAGCCCTTGCTCTTTCAAAGTACAGTTTTATTTAAGATATAAACGCCTCTTTTTTAATGCAAGATTCTATGTTAAACACTGAGGTTTAAAACTACATAAGACAAAAACCCCTGTCCTCGAAGTACTCAATTTTAGAAGAAGAAATAAGGCAAAACCTGTTTTACTGCTGTGGCTAATAATTAAATAATATCATATGCTTCCCTGGAGGCTCAGACAGTTAAAATCTGACTGGGCTTCGGTCTCTGGGTCGGGAAGATCCCCTGAAGAAGGAATAGCAACCCACTCCAGTATTCTTGCCTGGAGAATTCCATGGACAGAGGAGCCTGGCAGGCTACAGTCTGTGGGGTGGCAGAGAGTCGGACACGACTTAGCGACTAACATATCGTAGATAACACTATATCCCATTATCCACTGTGTGTTTTTAAATTAGTGTCTTAATATGCAAGCAGTAAAGTACAGAGTAAATATCATAAAATCCCATAAACTCTCAGTTAAGAGCAAAAGTAAGCTGAGAGGCCTAGAAAGATGATGATGACTCAGTCATGGGAAGAAGTCATCTTTGCCAGCTAGTACAAAAGAGACCTGTGGAACCAAATGATGTTTAAGATTCTTCCACATCTATAATTCTAAACAAATAGATTAGAAGATAACACTCTGGGCTTAACTGTGGACTCAGCTACTCACTTTAGTGGTAAAGCTTTCCTCTTTGTTCGATTGAGAGGCTAGTAAAGGCACATTTTATTCATTTTTTCCTTATAAATTCTTCTCTGAAATAACTTGTTTATTTTCCCCCTTTAAAAAGTTGATAAACGGAATGGCTCAAGTCACATTTAACTCTGAAACAGCAGTTAAAGAACTGTCCTATGAAAGTCTGGAAGATTTAAATGACAAGTACCTCTATATCGGCGTGACAATCGTAGAGTCCACAGGTAAGCTTGTTTTCCCTCTTAAACTTTCTCTTGGCAAATACTTGCTGTTGTTTCATTGCTAAGTCGTGTCCGACTCTTTTGCAACTCCATCAGCTGTAGCCCACCAGGCTCCTCTGTCCATGGAATTTCCCAGGCAAGAATACTGGAGTGGGTTGCCCTTTCCTTCTCCAGGGGACCTTCCTGACCCAGAGATTGAAGCTGCAGCTCCTGTGTCTGCTGCATTGGCAGGCAGATTCTTTACCACTGAGCCAGCAGAGGAGACCCCCTGGAGGAGGGCATAGCAACCCACTCCAGCAGCCTTGCCTGGAGAATCCCATGGACACAGAAGCCTGGCGGGCTGTAGTCCACGGGCTCACAAAGAGTTGGACATGACTGAAGAGACTTAGCATGCACCAGAGAAGGGACTTTCTCTTGGGAAATATGTAGACAGCATATTAAAGGTATAAATAATTACTACATTCTTTCACATTTTACTTCCTTTCATAGTTAAATTTTATGTTTCCATCATTAAAACTGGGATTGGAGTGTAGCTTTGTCACTCCCTAGCCACTGGGTCTCTACTGTCTCAATGGCAAGAAGGGATGACACCCGCCCATTTAACAGTCCAAGTGGCTCACAGCCTGTCTGGCTTGAACATCTGGCACCTCAGTTTTCTCACCCAGGATGAATCAAAACCAAAGAGATTATGTGTGTACAGACATTTGGTGAAGTGCCATGCAAATGAAAGTTACCACGACTACCACTGTTTTATCCACTTAGTTGTATGATGATGGAGTTGAACAAAGTACATCATAAAGCCCTTTTCTTCTGGAATAATAATTCTATCCAAAACTGGAGGTCATGTTTCTAACATGGGTCCAATAATGGTATACGCTGCTCAGTGTTATGGCGGGAATGGAAGTGTCGGTATGCGCAGAGCACTCTGGCCAGCACCTCTTCCCCCCTTCCTGCTTGTCCTCCCCTCCTCACCACCCCTCCTCCCCTCCTAGTTCTCTTCCCTCCCCGTCTTCCCCCTTCTTCTCCCTCTCCTCCTCATCACGCATTTTATTTTCCCTTAGCATTCTTAATATCTTGTCTAGTACTCTTAACCTTCACTCCAATGTTTTAATAGTTAATACTTATTACTCCCAGTTGGATTACTTTGTCTTACTTCTGATATATCTCGATTACTAATGTACCTTATATTTGCAGGTCTATATTGAACCCCCAGTCAACCATGAACAAATAATTTAAACAACTAAGTCCTTTTTTTTTTTTTCAATAAAATGACTGTTACACTAGAAGATTCCTAAGTCTCCTTCTACCTCTTTAAATTTGTCCTTCTAGGGTAGCAGAATGAAGAACTGAGGTAATTACAGAATTATTAAGCACTTTGTATACATCAGATGCTCAAAAGATGCAGGAGAATGATGATGACTTTAGACTCCCTGCCCTCTCTATATTTTTGACATTGTTTTAATGTTTCTTTCTTACTGTTATTTTTCTCAATTTATTTAAGTAAATTCAGTTTAAGCAATGTTTATTAGATATGCAAAGAGTGCTGCTAAAAATGCAGGCTTACAGTGTTAATGATGCATAATTTCGGTACTCAAGTGGCTTACCAACATATCAGCTTAAAGACAAATAAACAAAGAACTCTTTGACAAGAAGGGATTCCACGTGTGCTCTAAGCAAAGTGCTTAGTGCCTCTGACCTTCAGAAGAAGACAAGCTCCCAGATGATCGCTGAGCAACCAGCAAAGGCGTCCTGAAGATGACTGGTCTTGTCTTGAAAGACTAGTAGGGTTTTGAGGAAGGGGTGACAGGCAGGGTGAAGTGGGGCACTCTTCAGAGAGGGGACATACCAAGGGTGACTGTTGAGAATAGCAGATTACTCTGTTGGCTGAAGTATAGGATATATATGTAGGGGTGCATATGTGCATGCTAAGTCAGTCCAGTCGTGTCCAGCATTTTGCAGCCCCATGCACCGCAGCCCATCAGGCTCCTCTGTCCATGCAGTTCTCAAGGCAAGAATACTGGAGTAGGTTGCCATGCCCTCCTCCAGGGGCTCTTCCTGACTCCGGGTTCAAAACCATGTCTCTTCTATCTCCTGCATTTGCAGGCGGGTTCTTTACCACTAGCGCTGCCTGGGAAGCCATATGTGGGAGTATCAGGGATATAATCCTGGAAGAAGTTAGGGATACTAGAGCTTTGCATGTTATTCTGATACCTTATTGTATACAAGTTTCAGCTGAAGGGTAACACCACTGGGTCTTGCCAGTAGACCCTCTGGATTCTCTCTACCTGAAGCTCTTTTCTTATGTTTTCTCCAATTCTCTGTATATCCCTGCTCCCTAAAGACGACCTCCCTGTAAGGCTTAGTCTCTGGCTGACCCCTTCTTCCCGCCTTAATGCCTTCTATGTATTTAAATGAAACTCAAGCAACGGGTGAAAAGTGGCCTCCCCTCTGCAAATTTCGCCTCGGTCCGATCCTATTGCTCTGCTTCCACGAGGGCCATCTCTACACATAAGCCCTGAGCATCAGGCTTTGGGAACTCCTGAGAAGGGTCTAAACTCTTCTCTGCACTGCCCCTCTGAACCAAGACCCCTGTCTCCTTGCTGCTGGTGAGTGAGTGAGTGCAGGGATGGAGGGAACGCACGAATGAATGGGTGGGTCTGTGGAGGCGCATGGAGACAGACATAGCTCCCCACACATATCAGTTCACTTCTAATAAATTTTTGTTATTTGTTTAGGTGGATTTTCTGAAGAAGCGGAAATCCCTGGCATCAAATATGTCCTTTCTCCCTACAAACTGAATTTGGTTGCTACTCCTCTTTTTGTGAAGCCTGGGATTCCATATTCTATCAAGGTTAGGTTGGGGTGGGGGTACTGCTGAATGTGATTATCTTTCTCAAAAAAAAATATGGGGGGATGACAAGCAAAGGAAGGACGATGGAGCCGCAAAGCACAGAGGGGACTCAGTCTGTGCGTGCGATCCGCCTCTCTGACAGTGTAGTCAGCCGTGGGAAACCGCCAGCCAGCTTCTCTCGTGGGAATAATATCAAACCTTAGGACAGTATCAGCATTTAGTAGGATAGCCTGTGTTAGGCATTTCCTAAATGAGCCTTACATTAACGATATGCATTATAAATAAAACTCCATATGTCTATAGTCCAAAAAATACTAACATTTAAAATTATTTGACAGCACGTTCTTAAAAAGTCTTAAGACAGAGACGTCATTCCTTGAGAACAAGCCCCTTTCTCCGTGTGTTTATTTCCCGCGGCCTGAGGGGCGCGGCTGTGCTCTTCACGCTGCCTTCCCTTTGCACGTGACGCCGTCGGAGCGCGTCTCTGCGTTGTTCCCTGTCCTTTCCCTCTCGACGCTTTTCTGTCTGTCCCTGACTCTTTCTCTCTGGTTTTTGTTTTTTCTCCTTTTCAATATTTTCTCTCCTTCTTCCTCTTTTCCTTTTTAAAATGCTGATAGTATGGAGCTAAAACATTTATCTGACTTTGTAATTATATTTTATTGTATTTAGTATTCTATATCTGATTATATATTATATAAAACATACTCTATTGCATATACTATGTTTNATCTAGAAGCATAAAATAGGAATATCAGTGAAAATTAGTGATAGGAAGTCTCTCTTCCCCACCTTGCAAACTTTTGACTCTTCAGGGCCACAAAGGGGTCAAATGTGGAATCCTCTCTTTTTTTTCTAGCTGTATGAATTACTCTACCTGAAAGTTCACTTAATAGTCTTCTCTCCCAGCAAATAATATTTAGGTTCCCCATCCAGATAAAAAATACCTTAATACTGTGTGTCAACGACACTGATAGCTGCACAGATTCACTCTCATCTGCTGAGCCGCAGGAAGCACTAGGCACCACACCAGGAGCTTCATGTAGAACACATTCAATACCCATTTAATCAGCTCTCTGAATCAGAGAAGACTGTCTTTGCCATTTTGCTGCTGAGGAAACAGAGGCTTGTAACCTCTCTTGCGGTTAAATAACTTATCCAGACTTAATAAACGATGGCGCTTGAATGCAAACCAATGTATATCTCAGATATTAACCTCTCTGCTGTCAAAGGCCGATATCACTGCCATGATCTCACTCCTGCTCCACTCTGTCTTTGTAAGCCCTTGCCTGTGTCACGGCTTCACAGTGAAACTGGGCCCAAAGTCTGTGTGATGTCCATTCACAGCTCCTGTCCCCAGTCCTCGGGACCTGCCCAGTGCTACCCCTGTAACCCATAAGAAAAGAATCCCAAGCTTACCACGACACTGCAAGAAGGATGCCGGTATTTGTTCCATGAGCATCATTCTGTTTTCACTTCACCAGACTTTCCCACCATAACCCACAGTCCCATATTATCCCAGTTATTGTCCATAGCCTTTGTAAAGTTATCTGATACCACAGCTGTACAAACACATCGGAGGAGTGGATTTCTGTTTCTTTAGCAATTGGTGGTGTGAAATCTAGAAACGTATAAAGCAAAGAAAGGAATTTGAAAGGTATGTTTCACAGAAAACATACCTCTACATCACAGTCCACGTATCTTTGTTTAACTTTTTTTTTTCCTTTTCAGATCAAGACAGAGGATTTAGATCTTCCTGAAGAAAATCAGGCCAGTAAAGATTACCAAGCGATAGCGTATTCATCTCTCAGCCAGAGTTACCTTTATATTGACTGGACAGAAAACTATAAACATTTGCTTGTGGGCGAACATCTGAATATTGTTGTCACACCCAGAAGTCCGTATATTGACAAAATAACTCACTACAATTACTTGGTAAGTATAATAGTGATAGGTTTACCTGATTGTCCTTTGCTTACAGAAAAGTGTTAGAATGATCCCTGACATATGTCTTACAAAGCACTTCCAAGAACATCACCTGCTTGAATAGTCAGGTTTTCAAAAGCCTTTGAGACAGGGCACGGTTTTCGTGACTGTTTCACAGAAGAGGAAACTGAGGGACCAAGGACTTAAGACTCACCACAGTCACCCAACTTGGAAGAAAAAGGTCTTGATCAGAACTGGGAACCTCTGATTCTCCGTGTGACATGCCTTTCACCAAAGAGAGCGCGAGTCCTCCGCAGAGAGAGCCTGATTAAATTCTCACATTACCTCTGCTCTACTTCATGGCCACAGATTGCCTACCTAGACCCATTTAAAATACGTGTGTTTCAGTGTAATACAGGAGGGACCCAAATCCTGCTCTTAAGGGTTGAGTCATTTCAAACCTGCTCCAGGAGAATCCCTATTACGTCACTTACGTTAAACAGAGGTATCAGTCAAGGCTCTCAGTGAAAGCTAGGAAAGAATCTACAAAAAATGTTACAGGCTTCATGACAATTAGCAAAGAAACGGGATTAATTATTCTGATGTTCAGGCCACACAAGTGATGATGACTTTCTTTCAACAGTTCTAAGGAAAAAATTTTAATGACATCTAGTTAATTCCTGAACTTCAGTCCCTTCATCTGCACAATGGAGATAGTATTCCCATCCTTCTGGTTATCATGGAAACTAAAAGAGTTAATTGAACATGAAGTTCCTGGCACATCGTAGGCCCTGGCAATGTAAACTTTCTTTTTCTTTAACATAATTTCAACTCTCACTCCCAAGCTCTATCCTAAAGCAAAGGTTATGTTTTGTAATTACCATTTCTGCTGCTGTTTATTTTTAGGTTTTATCCAAGGGCAAAATTGTTCACTATGGCACAAGGGATAAACTTTCGGATTCAGCTTATCAAAGTATAAACATCCCAGTGACACAGAACATGGTTCCTTCCGCTCGTCTCCTGGTCTATTACATCGTTACAGGGGAGCAGACTGCAGAATTAGTGTCCGATTCAGTCTGGTTAAATATCGAGGAAAAGTGTGGCAACCAGCTTGAGGTAAGCCACAAGTTACAAGTCCCAGTCAGATTTTCTCCTGAATAAAGGGGCTGTAACCACAGCTATCTGTGAAGTTTTGTGTCGTACAAATGATTATTTTCTTTTCCAAATGACCTTTAGGTTCATCTGTCTCCAGGGACGGATACGTATTCCCCTGGCCAACGTGTATCTCTTAATATGGAAACTGAGCTGGATTCCTGGGTGGCTTTAACAGCAGTGGACAGTGCTATATATGGGGTGCAAAGGACAGCCAAGAGACCCCTGGAAAGAGTTAAGTAGTGCGTGGCCTTCGTTACTGGGGTGGCCCTGGGCAGTGCTGCACAGACGGGGCCATTAGGGTGAGTGGTGGGGAAAGAACTAAACGAAGACTAGACTTGCTTCTCTGCTGATACAATCTTCTCAGAACAGGGGCTCTTAGGAAGGTAAGCATCCTCACGTTAGTGTCCAGAGCCCAGGTCTATCCATTTTTACTTTTCCAAGTGTGGAGTTCAGCACTTTAAAAGCGTATGATCACGACAGTAGTGACATTCATGGGGCCAGAGCACCACCAATTGGTAGGGCTTGGAGATTTGGGAGCAGGGGACTTCACAGTAGCAGCACCAAGGAAGAATGAATAGGCAAGCTCTGGGGGATTTTGGCTTTTGTTTCCTTTTTTTTTACTCATTAAAATCTGTGGCCCAGAAGAATCTGAAAATTATTCATTTACTCTGAAAGTGAAAGTGAAAACTGCTCAGTCACATCTGACTCTTTGTGACCCCATGGACTATACAGCCCATGGAATTCTCCAGGCCAGAGTACTGGAGTGTGTGGCCTTTTCCTTCTCCCGGGGATCTTCCCAACCCAGGGATCAAACCCAGGTCTCCTGCATTGCAGGTGAATTCTTTACCAGCTAAGCCACAAGGGAAGCATAAGAATACTGGAGTGGATAGCCTATCCTTTCCCCAGGGGATCTTCCCATCCTAGGAATCGAACCAGGGTCTCCTGCATTGCAGGCGGACTCTTCCTCTAAGTTCCCATTTACCTCCCCTATGTGAAGTGAAAGTTGTTCAATCATGTCCGACTCTTTGCCACCCCATGGACTATACAGTCCACAGAATTCTCTAGGCCAGAACACTGGAGTGGGTAGCCTTTCCCTTCTCCAGGGGATCTTCCCAACCCAGGGATTGAACCCAGTCTCCCGCACTGCAGGCGGGTTCCTTACCAGCTGAGCCACCAGGGAAGCCCTTACCTCCCCTGTGCTCTGCTGCTATTTTCTAGACTTGAGTTTCTCTGAAGAAGGAAGAAAGAACTGAGAAACTATTAAGTTAAAAATATTCAGAAAGGAAAAGTATTTGAGGTCAAAATTAAAACTGGGAAAAGCCTTCCCCCAAACAAATTCTCATTCACTTAGAACCTAGAGCCCTCTTTCCCAAAATACGAGGGATTGCGCTGGTTTTTTTTTTTTCCTTTCATCGATTTAAAAGCTAGCTTATTAATTCACTTACTCATACATTCACTCATTTATTCTTTTTTGGACATTATATTGATTACAGTATGTACTCTATGTACAAAACAGCATGGGTTGATTTCGAAGCATCATCTCATCAAAGCTTAAAACTTAGTTCTTGATTTAATTTTGAATAGGCATGTATTTTTTAAAACAAAAGAACAAACTAAAGGAAGGAAGTTGGGAAATTCGGTCTTTGGCCATTTGATAAGTGATAGGCCTGTGCATTCCACAGATTTGTTAGAATCATAGAACAGTTTGTACCTTTACTTTTTCAGGGGAATGATTTCCATATCTGATTAGGCTTACTATTTTGCCTTTTAGGAATTGTGCTAAGAATTATTAAATTAACTAAGTACCTCTGAACAGGTATTTCAAACTTTAGAGACGAGTGACCTGGGCTGTGGGGCAGGCGGTGGCCGTGACAATGCAGACGTGTTCTATCTAGCTGGACTCACTTTCCTCACCAATGCAAACGCAGATAACACCCGAGAAAATGGTAAAAAAAAACACCGATTCTTGTTTATTCTTCAAACTGGTTACTGAAATTTACGTGAACAGTTTGCCTCCCAGACTTCGTTGTTGTCCCTCCTCCAGAATAATTCACTACACTGATCTTATGGTGACATGACTAGGTAACTCCTCTGTCTAAATGGTTTCATGAGCCTTCAAGATAAAGTAAAAGTTCTTTTCAGTAATACTCCAGGCCCTCCGTGATCTGCTCCCCGGCTCTTTGCAGCTGTTTCTCATCCCACTCTACGTGACCTTACGTTTACGCCGTGGAGAACCAAGTGTAGTTATGGGTGGCACTAGCCTACTTTACATCTTTGACTTTTCCTGATTAGGACTGCTTTCCCTTTTACTAGCCTGCAGAAGCTAGTGGAAGAATCATCTCCTCTATGCAACCTCTTCCTCATATAGAATTGACCATTTCCTCTCCTTTAATAGGGGGACTACTGTAGGGACTAGATCTGTTTATAAGTAATTTAATAGAAGTCCATCACTCAGTTCAGTTCAGTTCAGTCGCTCAGTCGTGTCCGACTCTTTGCGACCCCATGAATCACAGCACGCAGGACTCCCTGTCCATCACCAACTTCACTATCCGGCCTTAAACTTAGTGACCCATCTTGTTTCGGTCACTGCACTGGGAACTCTTTACGGACAAGGACCACACCTTAATCGTTCTTAATCGTTTTCTTCCTGTGGTTTTAAAACTGTTCATAATTACACTTGATACTATTATTTATAATAATATAAGCACAGAAAATAATTAAAATAGCATACCTAACAAAAACTTGGCTCACTCCTAAGGGCTCAGGTATTTCCCTGTAATGAGTGGATCAAAAAGGTTATAGGAACTAAAACCAAACTCAGATCAAATAAGTCAAACTGTGTAACAACAGACTGTGGGCCCCTCCAAAAACAAGTCACACTGAGATGTGTAGTGTGCAGAGCTTGGTCAAAACCAGATTCTCAGTATTTATTGAATGAGTTATGTGAATGTTCTTAAAAAAGTAATTTCATGGAATTTTGAGTTTTTTGAGATTTTTATCTCTTTTCCCCCTCCTTTTTTTTCTTTATCTTTTTAAAACAGATGAACCTTGTAAGGAAATTCTCAGGCCAAAGAGAATGCTGAAAAAGAAGATAGAGGAAGAAGGTATTATAAAGGTTTCATGTGATTGTCAAAAGGTTATGATCATGTAATTCAAAAGCTGGAGAAAATTAAACATCATCTAATTTCTCCTCATTCAGATGAATGGGTGAAAAGGAAGCTATATACAGACATCTGGCTCATTTCACTTGGAAAGATTCATCTAAACAATCCAGTAGTTCATTTGCCATAACCCTAATCTAAGGGAAATGAGTCTTTGTTATTTCTATCTCTAAAATATAAAAGATTAACTTTTATTTGTTACAAATATTTCCTCTCTGAAAACTTCATCTAGGGACTAAAATTACATTCTTCCATTTTATTCTAACAAAATCCATGGTTTAATTAACTCCGAGATATACCTATATGTCTATCTCTTCTTGCATACATTTAATACTTAAGAATAAGTTGGATTATTGGGAGGAATAAGCCCAATAGAAATTATTTTTAAGTATTATTTAAACAGAGATATGATAATTGGCAATGATACAGTGGAAAGAACACTGAGCCAGGAGCCAGTGACCTGAGCGCAAACAACAAGGATGTTTATAGTAATACAATAATACTTTGCATTCATATATGTCATTTTAATTCTGGCTTTCATTCTGAGTTTTAATGATATCAAAAGAGAGATATTGGTCAATCCAAGCATTTATGATGAAGGATGATGCCACTGGTGAAGGTGTACAAACTACAAGAAACATTTGAAAAAAATAGGATATTTAGCTTGAAGAAGAACATACTTGTATAGTGATAACTATCTTCAAATATTTTGCAGACTTCTCAGATTAACTTACTTTATTCAAAAGGGTGCTGAATCCAAGGTGCTCGTTTCAAAAGACAGTACTTAGGTGAGTTGCAGGAAGCCCATAAACATTTAGTGTGAATCAGAATGGACAATGGACTGCGTTATGAGGCCACACTCTTCCTATGGTAGTTCCACAAGGAGGCTGGATAGTCCACCAGCCGCGATTGTTGTGGGCCAGGGACCCTGTGGCAGCAGAAACCGGGTATCCCTCGAGAGCCGTTCTAAGCCTGAGATGTTTGACTCTATGCATAATCAAGGGCATTTGAATTATGATCATTTCAGCCACTAAATACAAACACATAAATGTGAAGAAATGTTGTTACGATGGAGCCCATCGGAACGATGATGAGAACTGTGAGCAGCGAGCCGCTCGGATTAAGAGAGGCCCCATTTGTGTCAAAGCATTCAAGGAATGTTGTGCCATCGCGAGCCAGTTCCGGGCTAACGAGACTTACAAAAATATCCAACTAGGAAGGCTCCGTAAGTTTGGCATTTTCTATCGGAAAATATGAAAAATTTGATGTAAGTTTATGCTGCCAAAAAAGGCGGTGTTCATGCTCTGCTTAAAATGGAAAGTAGAAAAGATAACTTGTAAATGCTCTTAAGAAAAAAAGTTCTTGTCGCTTTCGGGAATCAGAAGAGGTGAATACAGTATAGAACAGAGTGCTCTATCCATAGTCAACACCCAGGCAAGTCCGAAGCTGACTCAGTTGATAAACGTGAATGATTTTTCATCCTCTCTGAGCCTCACTCTCCTCATTTTTAAAGCAAGAAACTTGGGCCAGATGATATCTAATATGCCTCTGAGTTCTAAGATTTCATGATTCTATGATATTACAACCATTAAAATCCTGTTTGTACCTATACTGACCAAATATAGCAAAAGATTTCAAAGTGTAGCATAAAGGTAAATGTGCTTACATAAAAGCTGAAATCTTATTTCAGTTGAAACCACCATAAACAGCTTAAGAATTAACAGGTTTTCAGAACTTTTAGGACTTTCAATCCATTCATATACAGTCAAAACGAACAAAAACAGAATGATAGATCCTCTTTGATTGTTTTGCTTGACAGTACGTCTTAAATGTTATCGTTCTGAGTGGATATATTTCTGCAGAAATAAACTCTTGTGGCCATTTGTTGAAACCAAGTCATTAGATATATGTAGATTGTTTTCGGATTTTTGCTTATTAACGTGCAGTATTTTTTATGAACAGTCTAGTACATATCCATTTCTCATGGTCCAGTATTTCAACTCTAATCATCTGGGCTGGCATCAGTTGCCTGGAATTCAGCCTCTCTAGTTCCCTCCTCTGTTCCTTGTTCTCGACAGCTTAGCCTCCCAAATCTCACGCCTGGTGTTGCAACTCTGCCACGGTCTGTATGGGTTTCTCTGCCTGCTCTGAAGCCTGTAAACTGCATCCAGACAGTAAACCTGGATAATTTTGGGGTTTACCTAATCTGTCTCCCTTCCCTGAGGGATCCCTGATCTGGCTCACTTATGCTCTAATATCTGAAAGCAAGATATTGTGTCTGGTTTTCTAGTTTTTTTAAGGCAGAGAAGTAACTCTAGTCCCTATCAGAACATCTTGGACATAAGCAGATATTCTGCTCATTTTTATTAAAGGAAATATAAATAAATGTCTGCGGTAAGGCAAAGAATCGCATAAACGTCCCTATTTTATAAAATAATAACAATTGTTGCGATTTTTAAATGTAAATAACTTTTAAACTTTTACTTATTGATTTGGCTGCACTGGGCCTTAGTTGTGGCATGTGGGATCTAGTTCCCTGACCAGGGGTCAAACCCAGGGCCCCTGCATCGGGTGCCCAGAGTCATAGCCCCTGGACCACCAGGAAAATCCCTGCAATAGACAGGGATTTGCTTTACTTTATATTAGACTTTATAGACTGATTAGTATTTTGTACAATTTTCAGAACATGAAACATTTAGCAATTTAGAAAAAAGTTATTAAATACATTTTTATGCTTTATTCATTTTGTCAGTGCTACTAGCGGAGAAACCCTAGTAGGCCTTGATTGTTCTATTTTGAAACTGCTAAACAAAATGTTTCATTGACCTTTCAGAAAATACTTAAGCTATTGATTAATGTCTACATTTAAAAATTCAGCCCTAGGTAGAATTTTTGCTGTTTTTCCATAATCATATATACTTTCCCCCCCCAGATGTAAAGTCTCTTTTACCAGTAACCAAACCAGAAATAAGAAGCTATTTTCCAGAAAGCTGGCTATGGGAAGTTCATCATGTTCCGAAAAGGTATTATATTTCTTTGACATTCCTCTGAAAAATATGGAAAATATAACCAAAAATCTGGAAGCTACCCATTTCCCAACAGTTTATTTAGGAGTTAAGATCATACCACCACTGGGTCAAATTTTATTTTACTTTTTTTTTTTGACATGTGATTTGCTCTGAGAATTAGTTCCACGGCAAGATCAGTTCTTGGGGAAGAAGGGTACTATTCCATTCAACTTCATTCCATTTCAGTTAGTCTTTGCCAAGCACAACTGTGTGCTTTATGCTGTATTACACAGCTGTTTTCATCCTGAAATATCTGTAACTACAAGGCAAACATTGATTAATAGGGAGAAAGGTTCTTTTCCTGTTAAAGTCCTTATTCAACACTTGTTTATGGAATGCCTACTCTGTACCCGGCACTGAAAACAGTGCCGCTCCCTGCAGGTCACCCTCCTCAGGTGGCCAAGAGTGGGGGTGGACGGGATCTCGAAGCACAGACCTTCCAAGGAGCAGTCATGGCAGTGAGTTCAGGGCCTGACATCCGACTTCTTCTGGGTCCCCCGGTCTCCACCCTTGTTCCGCAGATTCCTCCTCCTCAGTGTCGTCCACTTCATCTGACATTGCCCCTTGCCTTGCGTTTCCCTTCATAAGCCTTTCTACCACTGTTCCCACCTAATGATTGGATGTATTACCTCTTTAATGAACACTGTTACACATATCACGCAGTACAACTACCTATCACATTAAAACGTAAATACTTCCAGAGTAAGGACTAAATTCAGACCAGTTTTATATCCAATACCTGGCATAGGGTCCAGCTTGCAGAGGCACTGAAACGAATGTGGTGAATCCATGCACACTGCCTCTGAACTTTTTCTGTCCCATTGGTACAATTTATTTACTGAATATAGACTGTGAACTACTGGGTTTCCCTGGTGGCTCAGAGGTTAAAGCGTCTGCCTCCAATGTGGGAGACCCGGGTTCGAGCCCCGGGTGGGGAAGATCCCCTGGAGAAGGAAATGGCAATCCACTCCAGTATTCTTGCCTGGAGAATCCCATGGACAGAGAAGCCTAGTAGGTTACAGTCCACGGGGTCGCAAAGAGTCGGACACGGCTGAGTGACTTCACCTTCACCTTAGACTGTGAACTAAGTGCTGGCAAGCAGAACGGTATCGACGAGTGCTGTACACTCAGTATTGAGTGCTGTGCTTGGCACGACGTTGACGCACAATCGTTTTTTGTTGAATGAGTACAAGCTTGATCTTCATCAGGAATTTTTAGTTATGTCAGCTTTGTTATGGGCAGTTTTAACATACATTAGTAGTTTACTTCCCTATTTCAGAACACACTACACAATAAACAGTTCATGGGGTCACAAAAGAGGGAGACGCGACTTAGCAACTAAACGACAACGTGATAAACATAATTTTTTCTTTGAACTGTATGTTTTAAGTTTGCAGTGTTTCAAAGGTATCCTTCCAAGTTTGAATTCTCATCATACCAGTAAAATATGTGAAAGTATGGAACGAGTATAAGAGTTACTGGATATATTTTTCTTGCTTGATTTCTTCTTAATACCTGATGTGATTTTGTTCTGGTGTGATTTCTTTCTTCTAAAGTAGTATGAGGCAAAAATTCTGCAAGTTGTCAATTTTGGTTAGTAAATGTCCCATTGTATTTGAATATCAACATTTTAACTTTCAGAAACCAACTGCAGTTTGTGCTACCTGATTCTCTGACCACCTGGGAAGTTCAAGGTGTTGGAATTTCAAATAGTGGTAAGCAAATTGAAGTTATATATTTACGTAAGGAGTGATTTGATTTGGCAAAACGCAGGGTTTTTTAAAAATCACTCTTTTTAGTTTATACAGAACTTAAGCGGTGCCATTTATTAAAGTCTGTTTATGATGTATTACAAGGAGGCTTAGATAAGCTCACGTCTTGGGCTGTATCGGTTTCCTCTTTTGTTCCTCTATTAGTCATCATTCTGTAAAGACTGAGAGGAGGCCCCCACTTTTCTTGTTTTATTCTCAGTGACGAGAAGGTTGAGTAGCATTAGAGACAAATGCAGGATTTCCCTCCTGGACTAGTCCCCTTCCGTGGTGACTTAGTGCAGATACTTTACAAATAACTTCAGGCCTGGCTCGTTGGTTTGCTTGCTGTTTTGTGTTCTTATAAATCTTGCCTTCCACAACTGAAATTTCATGCCTGTTAAATGGAACCTATAATGAGTATCTAAAAAAGAGATTTGGTGCTTCAGTTAGTAATCATTCTCACTCCTTAAATAGAATTAAATATTTTTTGGACAAATGCAGTTTTCTGTTAATACCAGTAATTATTGAATGAAGATCAATGATATAAGAATAGACCTTAAACTATCTCACCACAAGAAAAACATTGTGTCGTACATATGGTGGTGGGTGTTAACTAGACTTATGGGGTGACCATTTACAAATATCGAATCACTGTGTTGTACACCTGAAGCTACTATAATGTTATATGTCAGTTATAGCTCAGTTTTTAAAAATCAGTGCATAGAAAATTCAAGGAAAATTCCATAGGGGTAATAAGGCAGAGAAAAAACATGATCTAGCATTCATTTTTCCTCAAAGCAAAGCAAATCTAGAACATTTTAGTACTGATAAGGTATTATGGGAATTTCCTAATTCACTTCAACTTTGCTTTTACTTGGGCTGAAGGTATATGTGTTGCTAATACTCTGAAAGCAAAGGTGTTCAAAAGCGTCTTCCTGGAAATGAATATACCATATTCTGTTGTACGAGGGGAACAGATACAACTGACTGGAACTGTTTACAACTATAGAACATCTGGAATTCAGGTAAGTAAATATTTATGGTACGTTCAAATAAGTGGGAAAAAATGAAGATGTCCCTAGTCTTCTGAGAATTCTATTAATGGAATTATCATGTACACAAAAAATAAAAACTCAGTGAAGGGAAGAAGAAAAGTGAAAGTTATTCATACAGTTCCCGTTAATGAAGAACACGAGCCCGTAAGACATCGGCATGCTGTGCAGCCTCACGTTTGGTTCATCCGTCACCCTGGACTTTGAGTTTCCTGATTTTGCCTCCAGCAACCCTTTCCTGTCCTCTTTTGGCCATTCACACTCTTCACTTTGCATCTTGCCTTCCCCTTGGAAAACTGTATTTCAAACATCTCACCTATGGACCACTACCTCCTACTTGTCCTTCTGACTCATGAGCCTTGGTTCCTTTTAGCCACAGTTCTACAGCAACAGCATTGCTGAAGCTTCCAACTCACTGACTTCAATACTCCTTATGCTGCATTAGCCCTCTGAGGAGAAGGCAGTGGCACCCCACGCAGTGCTCTTGCCTGGAAAATCCCATGTATGGAGGAGCCTGGTGGGCTGCGGTCCATGGGGTCGCTAAGAGTCAGACATGACTAAGTGACTTCATTTTCACTTTTCACTTTCATGCATTGGAGACGGAAATGCCAACCCGCTCCAGTGTTCTTCCCTGGAGAATCCCAGGGACGAGGGAGCCTGGTGGGCTGCCGTCTATGGGCTTGGACAGAGTCAGAGATGACTGAAGTGACTTAGCAGCAGCAGCCCACTCATGCTAAAGCCTTTCCTTCACTCCTCATTCAGGTTAGAATTCATAAGCCATCATTGTAATCTCACTAATTAAAATCATGCCAGCTCCCTTTATTTTCTTTTGCTCTGGGTTTACTCTGTGAAAAACTCCAACCTTGGTCAGATCCACCATTTGTCTTCTTTTTGCCAACACATTTCTAAACAAAATTATGCATTAGGCTGACTGCTTTCACTTGAAAAATCACAACCACAAGACATTATACAGGAACTCAATGCAGTCTGAAAATCTGACTTTATTAAAAAAATTTAAAAGCTGTGATTTCATTCTTAGACATAAGTATTCCAGTGGTCTCCAAAAATTTTGCTTATACCTCTCTAATTTTTTTTTCAGAAAAAAATGTACCCCATTGGCACATTTTTAAATTGGCATCTAAAATTTTTATCATAAATTCAAAGAATATGCAAATCTATAACTTTGGAAACACTTAAGTATTTATATTTTAAAAATAAAACTATTATATCAAACTTTTGTAGAGCAGAACCTAAATACCATAACAATCCATTTTAAAAAACCCAAATAAACTCATTACCAACAGATTATATACCATTGCTTTTATCTGTGAACTTATATTTCCATTCCACTCTCGTAAAATTATATGCTTTAAGCTTGAATGTTTTCTCTCCATCAATCATACTCTGATACAACAAAAATACGTACATATACTGAAATAGAATTAAGTTTTTTGATTATAAGATTCTAAGTGCCAAGTAATTGCTTGCTGATTTAGTTAAAAATGTATTCAGGTTTTGATAGGCATTATCCTGAATTTGGGCCTCCCGGGTGGTGCCAGAGGTAAAGAACTGGCCTGCCAGCGCAGGAGTCGTAAGAGACTCAGGTTCGATCCCTGAATCAGGAAGGTCCCCCGGAGGAGGGCATGCGGAGAGAATCCCATGGAGAGAGGAGCCCGTCCCCTACCATCCATAGGGTCACAAAGAGTCGGACACAACTGAGATGACTTAGCAGGCACATCCTGAATTTAGAAATTACTATAAGGGAAACTGATGCTGGGAAAGACTCTGATGCTGGGAAAGATCGAAGGCAGGAGGAGAAGGGGATGGCAGAGGATGAGATGGTTGGATGGCATCACCAACTCGATGGACATGAGTTTGAGCAAGCTCCGAGAGTTGGTGATGGACAGGGAAGCCTGGTGTGTGGCGTTCATGGGGTCGCAAAGAATCGGACACGACTGAGTGACTGAACGGACTGTAAGGGAAACTGACCTGCTTACAATATTGAATATTTTACATCTCTTCATTCTTTTGCTTCATGTGGGCCAAAACTGGCCTGCTCCCTCCTCTTCTATGGTGGATAAGCTAAGAATGTTTTTCACATCTCTACAAGTTTGGGGGTGGTGGGTGGGAGGTAAAAGAAGAATATGGCATGGCACATCCAAATTATATGAAATCCGGATTTCAGTGTCCATGAATGAGGTTTAAAGCTGCACTCATCTGTGTGTGTCACCCACAGCAGAGCTGAATAGCTGTGACACAGACCGCATGGGGTGCCTTCACTGCTTGCAGCACTGCTCACGGAGCCACGCAAGCCGCGATGCCATGATTATAGCCAGGCAGTATTTTAAGTGTCACGCATCTCAGGGTATTGCCATATTTTATTTCTTTTTTAAATTGTCAGTGTATTCTTCATCACATCAAAACAAGAAACAAGAACAACCACGATATCTTGGGTTAATTACTGATTAATCACCTTTCTACGTGTGTGCAGATCACGCTTCCCTATTTGTTTACATCTGGTAACTTTGCATTGACCCTTGGGCTTTTTTCAGTTCAGTTCACCTGAGTCGCTCAGTCGTGTCTGACTCTTTGCGACCCCATGGACTGAAGCACTACCAGGCCTCCCTGTCCATCACCAACTCCCGGAGTTCACTCAAACTTATCTCCACTGAGTCAGTGATGCCATCCAACCATCTCATCCTCTGTCATCCCCTTCTCCTCCTGTCTTCAATCTTTCCCAGCATCAGAGTCTTTTCCAATGAGTCAGTTCTTTGCATCAGATGGCCAAAGTTATTGGAGTTTCAGCTCCAACATCAGTCCTTCCAGTGAACACCCAGGACTGATCTCCTTTAGGATGGACTGGTTGGATCTCCTTGCAGTCCAAGGGATTCTCAAGACTCTTCTCCAACACCACAGTTCAAAAGCATCAATTCTTTGGCACTCAGCTTTCTTCATCGTCCACCTCTCACACCCACACGTGACCACTGGAAAAACCATAGCCTTGACTAGACGGACCTTTGTTGGCAAAGTAATGTCTCTGCTTTTGAATATGCTATCTAGGTTGGTCATAACTTTCCTTCCAAGGAGTAACCATCTTTTAATTTCATGGCTGCAATCACCATCTGCAGTGATTTTGGAGCCCAAAAAAATAAAGTTTGACACTGTTTCCCCATCTATTTGCCATGGAGTGATGGGACAGGATGCCATGATCTTTGTTTTCTGAATGTTGAGCTTTAAGCCAACTTTTTCACTCTCCTCTTTCACTTTCATCAAGAGGCTTTTTAGTTCCTCTTCACTTTCTGCCATAAGGGTGGTGTCATCTGCATATCTGAGGTTATTGATATTTCTCCCAGCAATCTTGATTCCAGCTTGTGCTTCTTCCAGCCCAGCGTTTCTCATGATGCACTCTGCATATAAGTTAAATAAGCAGGGTGACAATATACAGCCTTGACGTACTCCTTTTCCTATTTGGAACCAGTCTGTTGTTCCATGTCCAGTTCTAACTGTTGCTTCCTGACCTGCATACAGATTTCTCAAGAGGCAGGTCAGGTGGTCTGGGATTCCCATCTCTCAGAATCTTCCACAGTTTATTGTGATCCACACAGTCAAAGGCTGTGGCATAGTCAGTAAAGCAGAAACAGATGTTTTTCTGGAACTCTTTTGCTTTTTTGATGATCTAGTGGATGTTGGCAATTTGATCTCTGGTTCCTCTGCCTTTTCTGAAACCAGCTTGAACATCAGGGAGTTCACGGTTCATGTATTGCTGAAGCCTGGCTTGGGGAATTTTGAGCATTACTCTACTAGCATGTGAGATGAGTGCAGTTGTGCTAGTTTGAGCTTTTTTAACGAAATTATATAGAGACTCTGGATTCTATTGCAGTCCTCTGAAGAGCTTTCATCTTGGATTGCACTTAATCAATCCCAAATTTTGAAATCTCAGTCCAGTTCTTTTAACCTTAGCTAGGATGCTTGGAGACTGTGCTGTGCATAATTTGAGGGTTGGCCAGGTTTGAGCAAAGTTTACACACAACTTAGAGCTCCTTCATTTTTCCACTGTGGTGGCTGCGCTATACTCTGTCCCTGGGTTCTTCAAGCCAATAAGATAGCAGGTTCTAACAGAGGTTCACCTACTTTTCAAGGGACTTGCCCATGAGTGTCCGGGAGTTTCAGTGGAGGTGTGGGTCAGCGGTGGCCTGCTGTAGGGCTGGGGCACTGAGTGCAGCAGTATATGCATACGACCTTTTGATGGAGGTCGCTGTTATCTTCACTGTCTCCACCATAGTTTGGCCTCACATAAAAGGGAGGGAACACAGCCCCACCCATCAACAGAAAATTGGATTAAAGATTTACTGAGCATGGCCCCACCCATGAGAACAAGACCCAGTTTCCCTCTCAGCTGGTCTCTCCAGGAAGCTTCCATAAGCCTCTTATCCTTCTCCATCAGAGGGCAGACAGAATGAAAACCACAATCACAGAAAACTAACCAATCTGATCACATGGACCACAGCTTGTCTAAGTCAATGAAACTATGACCCTTGCTGTGTAGGCCACCCAAGATGGGTGAGTTCTGACTAAACGTGGTCCACTGGAGAAGGGAATAGCAAACCACTTCAGTATTCTTGCCTTGAGAGAACCCCATAAACAGTATGAAAATGCAAAAAGATAGGACACTGAAAGATGAACTCCCCAGGTTGGTAGGTGCCCAATATGGAACTAGAGATCAGTGGAGAAATAACTCCAGAAAGAATGAAGAGATGGAGCCAAAGCAAAAACGATACCCAGTTGTGGATGTGCCTGGTGATGGAAGTAAAGTCCAATGCTGTGAAGAGCAATATTGCATAGGAACCTGGGATGTCAGGTCTATGAATCAAGGTAAATTGGAAGAGGTCAAACAGGAGATGGCAAGGGTGAATGTCGACATTCTAGGAATCAGCGAACTAAAATGGATTGGAATGGGTGAATTTAACACAGATGACCATTACATCTACTACTGCGGGCAGGAATCCCTCAGAAGAAATGGAGTAGCCATCATGGTCAACAAAAGAGCCTGAAATATGGTACTTGGATGCAAACTCAAAAATGACAGAATGATCTCTGTTCATTTCCAAGGCAAACCATTCAATATCAAAGTTCTCCAAGTCTATGCCCCAACCAGTAACACTGAAGAAGCTGAAGTTGAACAGTTCTATGAAGACCTACAAGACCTTCTAGAACTAACACCCAAAAAGGATGTCCTTTTCATTCTAGGGGACTGGAATGTAAAAGTAGTAAGTCAAGAAATGCCTGGAGTAACAGGAAAATTTGGCCTTGGAGTACGGAATGAAGCAGGGCAAAGACTAACAGATTTTGCCAAGAGAAAGCACTGGTTTTAGCAAACATGCTCTTCCAACAGCACAAGAGAAGATTCTACACATGGACATCACCAGATGGTCAACACCGAAATCAGATTAATTATATTCTTTGCAGCCAGAGATGAAGAAGCTCCATACAGTCAGCAAAAACAAGACCGGGAGCTGACTGCAGCTCAGATCATGAACTCCTTTTTGCCAAATTCAGACTTAAATTGAAAAAGTAGGGAAAACCCCTAGACCATTCAGGTATGACCTAAATCAAATCCCTTACAATTGGAAGTGACAAATAGATTCAAGAGATTAGATCTCATAGACAGAGTGCCTGAAAAACTATGGCTGAATGTCCATGACATTGTACAGGAGGTGGTGATCAAGACCATCCCTAAGAAAAAGAAATGCGAAAATGGCTGTCTGAGGAGGCCTTACAAATAGGTGAAAAAAGAAGAGAAACAAAAGGCAAAGGAGAAAAAGAAAGATATAACCATCTAAATGCAGAGTCCCAAAGAATAGCATGGAGAGATAAGAAATCCTTCCCCAGTGATCAATGCAAACCAATAGAGGAAAACAATAGAATAGAAAGACTAGAGTTCTCGTCAAGAAAATTAGAGATACCAAGGGAACATTTCATGCAAAGATGGACACAATAAAGGACAGAAATAGTATGAACCTAACAGAAACAGAAGATATTAAGAAGAGGTGGCAAGAATACACAGAACTATACAAAAAAAGATATTCATGACCCAGATAACCATTATGGTGTGATCACTCACCGAGAGCCAGTCATCCTGAAATGCAAAGTCAACTGGGCCTTAGGAAGCACCACTACAAACAAAGCTAGTGGAGGCAATGGAATTCCAGTTGAGCTGTTTCGAATCCAAAAAGATGATGCTATGAAAGGGCTGCACTCAAGATGCCAGCAAATTTGGAAAACTCAGCAGTGGCCACAGGACTGGAAACAGTCAGTTTTCATTCCAAACTCAAAGAAAGGCAATGCCAAAGAATGCTCAAGTTCAGTTCAGTTCAGTCGCTCAGTCGTGTGCGACTCTTTGCGACCCCATGAAGCGCAGCATGCCAGGCCTCCCTGTCCATCACCATCTCCCAGAGTTCACTCAGACTCACGCCCATCGAGTCCGTGAAACCATCCAGCCATCTCATCCTCTGTCGTCCCCTTCTCCTCCTGCCCCCAATCCCTCCCAGCATCAGAGTCTTTTCCAGTGAGTCAACTCTTCACATGAGGTGGCCAAAGTACTGGAGTTTCAGCTTTAGCGTCATTCCTTCCATAGAAATCCCAGGGCTGATCTCCATCAGAATGGACTGGTTGGATCTCCTTGCAGTCCAAGGGACTCTCAAGACTCTTTCCCAACACCACAGTTCAAAAGCATCAATTCTTTGGCGCTCAGCCTTCTTCACAGTCCAACTCTCACATCCATACATGACTACTGGAAAAAACATAGTCTTGACTAGACAGACCTTAGTCGGCAAAGTCATGTCTCTGCTTTTGAATATACTATCTAGGTTGGTCATAACTTTTCTTCCAAGGAGTAACCATCTTTTAATTTCATGGCTGCAATCACCATCTGCAGTGATTTTGGAGCCCCCCAACATAAAGTCTGACACTGTTTCCACTGTTTCCCCATCTATTTCNTCTTAATATCTTCTGCTTCTGTTAGGTCCATACCATTTCTGTCCTTTATCGAGCCCATCTTTGCATGAAATGTTCCCTTGGTATCTCTAATTTTCTTGAAGAGATCCCTAGTCTTTCCCATTCTGTTGTTTTCCTCTATTTCTTTGCATTGATCTCTGAAGAAGGCTTTCTTATCTCTTCTTGCTATTCTTTGGAACTCTGCATTCAGATGCTTATATCTTTCCTTTTCTCCTTTGCTTTTCGCCTCTCTTCTTTTCACAGCTATTTGTAAGGCCTCCCCAGACAGCCATTTTGCTTTTTTGCATTTCTTTTCCATGGGGATGGTCTTGATCCCTGTCTCCTGTACAATGTCACGAACCTCAGTCCATAGTTCATCAGGCACTCTATCTATCAGATCTAGCCCCTTAATCTATTTCTCGCTTCCACTGTATAATCTTAAGGGATTTGATTGAGGTCATACCTGAATGGTCTAGCGGTTTTCCCTACTTTCTTCAATTTGAGTCTGAATTTGGTAATAAGGAGTTCATGATCTGAGCCACAGTCAGCTCCTGGTCTTATTTTTGTTGACTGTATAGAGCTTCTCCATCTTTGGCTGCAAAGAATATAATCAGTCTGATTTCGGTATTGACCATCTGGTGATGTCCATGTGTAGAATCTTCTCTTGTGTTGTTGGAAGAGGGTGTTTGCTATGACCAGTGCATTTTCTTGGCAAAACTCTATTAGTCTTTGCCCTGCTTCATTCCGCATTCCAAGGCCAAATATGCCTGTTACTCCAGGCGTTTCTTGACTTACTACTTTTGCATTCCAGTCCCCTATAATGAAAAGGATATCTTTTTTGGGTGTTAGTTCTAAAAGGTCTTGTAGGTCTTCATAGAACCATTCAACTTCAGCTTCTTCAGCGTTACTGGTTGGGGCATAGGCTTGGATTACTGTGATATTGAATGGTTTGCCTTGGAAATGAACAGAGATCATTTTGTCGTTTTTGAGATTGCATCCAAGTACCATATATCAGGCTCTTTTGTTGACCATGATGGCTACTCCATTTCTTCTGAGGGATTCCTGCCCGCAGCAGTAGATGTAATGGTCATCTGTGTTAAATTCACCCATTCAAGTCCATTTTAGTTCGCTGATTCCTAGAATGTCGACATTCACCCTTGCCATCTCTTGTTTGACCACTTCCAATTTACCTTGATTCATGGACCTGACATTCCAGGTTCCTATGCAATATTGCTCTTTACAGCATCGGACCTTGCTTCTATCACCAGTCACATCCACAGCTGGGTATTGTTTTTGCTTTGGCTCCATCCCTTCATTCTTTCTGGAGTTATTTCTCCACTGATCTCCAGTAGCATATTGGGCACCTACCAACCTGGGGAGTTCCTCTTTCAGTGTCCTGTCATTTTGCCTTTTCATGCTGTTCATGGGGTTCTCAAGGCAAGAATACTGATGTAGTTTGCCATTCCCTTCTCCAGTGGACAACATTTTGTCAGACCTCTCCACCATGACCCCTCTTCTTGGGTTGCCCCATGGGCATGGCTTGGTTTCATTGAATTAGACAAGGCTGTGGTCCTAGTGTGCTTAGATTGACTAGTTTTCTGTGAGTATGGTTTCAGTGTGTCTGTACTCTGATGCCCTCTTGCAACACCTACCATCTTACTTGGGTTTCTCTTACCCTGGGCGTGGGGTGTCTCTTCACGGCTGCTCCAGCAAAGCGCAGCCACTGCTCCTTACCTTGGATGTGGGGTATCTCCTCCTGCCGCCCCTCCTGACCTTCAGCGTGGGGTGGCGCCTCCAGGCCCTCCTGCACCCGCACAGCCACCACTCCTTAGATGTTGGATTGTTCCTTCCTGCTGCCGCCCCTGACCTCAGAGGGCAGGTGGCTCCTCCCGGCCGCCGCCCCTGACCTCGGACTCAGGGTGGCTCCTCCCAGCCGCTGCCTCTGACCTCAGACGCCGGGTGGCTCCTCCCGGCCGCGCTTAGTGCTCCGATCGCGGCAGCCGCCTGAGCTTAGTGTGCCAGTCGAACTATCGCACAATTGCACTCATCTCACATGCTAGCAAAGTAATGCTCAAAATTCTCCAAGCCAGACTTCAACAGTGCATGAACTGTGAACTTCCAGATGTTCAAGCTGGATTTAGAAAAGACAGAGGAACCAGAGATCAAATTGCCAACATCTGTTGGATCATCAGAAAAGCAAGAGAGTTCCAGAAAAACATCTACTTCTGCTTTATTGACTATGCCAAAGCCTTTGTGTGGATCACAACAAACTGGAAAATTCTTAAAGAGATGGGAACACCAGACTACATGACCTGACTCCTTAGAAATCTGTCTGCAGGTCAAGAATCAACAGTTAGAACTGGACATGGAACAACAGACTGGTTCCAAATTAGGAAATGAGTATGTCAAGGATTTTTCTTGTCATCCTGCTTATTTAACTTATATGCATTGTACATCATGAGAAATGCTGGACAGGATGAAGCACAAGCTGGAATCAATATTGCCAAGAGAAATATCAATAACCTCAGATATGCAGATAACACCATCCTTATGGCAGAAAGCAAAGAAGAGTCGGACACGACTGAGTGACTGAACTGAACTGGACCTGAGGGCAGCTACCATTAGTCCCGATGGCTCAGACGGTAAAGCGTCTGTCTACAATGCGGGAGACCCGGGTTTGATCCCTGGGTCAGGAAGATCCCCTGGAGAAGGAAATGGCAATCCACTTCAGTATTATTGCCTGGAGAAACCCATGGACAGAGGAGCCTGGTAGGCTACAGTCCATGGGGTCGCAAAGAGTCGGACATGACTGAGCGACTTCACTTTCTTTCTTTCTTTCAAGTTCAGTTCAGTTGAGTTGCTCAGTCGTGTCCGACTCTTTGCAACCCCATGGACTGCAGCACACCAGGCTTCCTTGTCCTTCACTATCTTCTGGAGTTTACTCAAACTCATGTCCATCGAGTCAGTGATGCCATCCAACCATCTCATCCTCTGTCGTCTCCTTCTCCTCCTGCTCTCAGTCTTTCCCAGCATCAGGGTCTTTTCAAATGAGTCAGCTCTCCACATCAGGTGGCCAAAGTATTGGAGTTTCAGCTTCAACATCAGTCCTTCCAATGAACACCCAGGACTGATCTCCTTTAGGATGGACTAGTTGGATCTCCTTGCAGTCCAAGGGACTCTCAAGAGTCTTCTCCAGCACCACAATTCAAAAGCATCAGTTCTTCGGTACTCAGGTTTCATTATAGTCCAACTCTCCCATCCATACCTGACTACTGGAAAAACCATAGCTTTGACTAGATGAACCTTTGTTGGTAATGTCTCTGCTTTTTAATATGCTGTCTAGGTTGGTCATAGCTTTTCTTCCAAGGACCAAGCATATTTTAATTTCATGGCTGCAGTCACCATCAGCAGTGATTGTGGAGCCCCAAAAAATAAAGTCTCACCATTTCCATTGTTTTCCCATCTATTTGCCATGAAGTGATGGGACCGGATACCATGACCTTAGTTTTCTGAATGGTGAGTTTTAAGCCAACATTTTCTCTCTCCTCTTTCACTTTCATCAAGAGGCTCTTTAGTTCTTCTTCACTTTCTGCTGTAAGGGTGGTGTCATCTGTGTTTCTGAGGTTATTGATATTTCTCCCGGCAATCTTGATTCCAGCTTGTGCTTCATCCTGTCCAGCATTTCTCATGATGTACAATGCATATAAGTTAAATAAGCAGGATGACAAGAAAAATCCTTGACATATTCCTTTCCTAATTTAGAACCAGTCGGTTGTTCCATGTCCAGTTCTAACTGTTGAGTCTTGACCTGTAGACAGATTGCTAAGGAGCTGGGTTAGGTGATCTGGTGTTCCCATCTCTTTAAGTATTTTCCAGAGTTTGTTGTGATCCACACAGTCAAAGATTTTGGCATAGTCAATAAAGCAGGAGTAGATGTTTTTCGGGTACTCTCTTGCTTTTTTGATGATCCAACAGATGTTGGCAATTTGATCTCTGGTTCCTCCGCCTTTTCTAAATCCAGCTCAAAAATCTGGAAGTTTACAGTTCACGTATTGCTGAAGCCTGGCTTGGAGAATTATGAGCATTACTTTGCTAGTGTTAGACCCTAACGTCTCCGCCCAGGGCTTCGCCGTCGCAAAGATCACTGAGACGCAGATTCGATGCAAATAGCAAGAGGATTTATTAGGCCGACGCGCCGGGGTTCAATCTCCATTCGGGGAGACGAACCCCGAAGAGCTGTCATACAGCAGTTTATAAGCACAAAAACCACAAACAGGTGCAGTTGGAGTGCAGCTTTTTGATTGGTGGTTGAATCTTAACCTTTTCAGTGATAGGTCTTAATTACTGGCCCGAGACGATTTACTAGCCTTCAATCATATTGTACAGTTATTTTTCAAAAAGATTATTTCCTTGAGTTGTTCGAGACAATCACCTTCCCGGAACAACTCTTGGGGGGTCTCACTCCTAGGACGTAAGGCATGTCTTGTCCTGTACCTTAAATGAAAGGCCTGTCAGGATCAACAAAAGGCCCGAGGATGAATGCCTGTTTCTCTCCTAGGCCCCTGGTANTTGGATCTCCTTGCAGTCCAAGGGACTCTCAAGAGTCTTCTCCAACACCACAGTTCAAAAGCATCAATTCTTTGGCGCTCATCCTTCTTCACAGTCCAACTCTCACATCCATACATGACCACAGGAAAAACCATAGCCTTGACTAGACGGACCTCAGTTGGCAAAGTAATGTCTCTGCTTTTGAATATGCTATCTAGGTTGGTCATAACCTTTCTTCCAAGGAGTAAGCGTCTTTTTATTTCATGGCTGCAATCACTATCTGCAGTGATTTTGGAGCCCCCCAAAATAAAGTCTGACACTGTTTCCACTGTTTCCCCATCTATTTCCCATGAAGTGATGGGACCAGATGCCATGATCTTCGTTTTCTGAATGTTGAGCTTTAAGCCAACTTTTTCGCTCTCCCCTTTCACTTTCAACAAGAGGCTTTTTAGTTCCTCTTCACTTTCTGCCATAAGGGTGGTGTCATCTGCATATCTGAGGTTATTGATATTTCTCCCAGCAATCTTGATTCCAGCTTGTGTTGGCTTCAAGTGACCCAAAAGTCCTCTTTTAACTCCTGCCTCAGCCACCCTGGCTGTTGTGTTTTCCCAGGAAGATAGTTAAGAGGAAAAACAAACTTGCCATTTTTGAGAAATTCCTCAAAATTAGTTGTTGAATGTTGGTCCTCCTTGCTTACCTGCTTGATTTATTCTGGATCATACAGATTTATTCTTTTGGGGATAGATCTGTCAGGTCATTAGATTTTGGAGCAGAGATGGAAAACGCTCACTATTTGAGCCGGAAGTCAGTAGGTGTCATTATTCTCCCTGTCACAAAGCTGAAGTGGAGGGCCATGTGCTCTGGTCACACAGAAAGTGGCAGAGCCAAGATTTGAACTTAGATCTTCTTGGAGCCACAGTCTGGCTGTACAATGGGATACAAATAGGAAGTTAATGAGAAGCAAGATTGGAAAAGCTAGTGGGGACATATTAGTCAGGGCCTTGAATGCCAGGAGATAAGAGTTCCAGTCTTTCATAAAAGCACTTAGTGAACACGAAAGCCTGAGCTGTAAGATACAGAGATGAATAAGACACACGGCGTACCTGAGCCTGGGTTCCCACTGTCTGTTGTAAACATGTAAAGAGATGGTGTAACAAATGCTATCGTGGCAACATGGACAGAGGACTTCAGTAGCGTTATACTCGATTTAGTAGGTGACAGTCTAAGGAAGATTAGCCGTTTCTGAGCCAGTGCTGAGCTTTGTGGACATCGTGGCACATTGCTGAGTGCGTGCATGTTCAGTCATGTCTGACTTTTTGTGACCCTATGGACTGTAATCCACCAAGCAGCAACTGGTACGCGTGTTTTAGAAAAGCTGAAATGAACTTTCTCTACCACCTTAGAATATGAGGGATTATTTGACAGGTACCGGGGAGAATTTGTGTCCAGACGAACATAGTCAGGGCGTGCTTTCCTTATCATAAAATGTTTTGAAGTCATTGTTCACTGGTGATATTTCAGTTCTGTGTTAAAATGCATCCTGTGGAGGGGATCTGTTCATCGGGAAGCCCAGGCACTGACTCTCAGGGGAGAAGATTCTCCAAGTGTGTGCCCCAGAAAATCGAGGGTTCCTCCAACCACTTGGTGATCTTCACCGTGCTTCCTCTGGAAATCGGCCTCCACAACCTCAGCTTCTCACTAGAGACTTCGGTTGGAAATGAAATCTTAGTAAAAACACTACGAGTGGTGGTAAGAAAAATATTCTTTTTAAAAATTCTTTCATAAATACTTTTTTCTTTTTGGAAAAAGAAGTTATCAGCAACTCGTGTTTAAGTGATGGAGAAAGAGAGACAGAAAGAGAAAGTGATAACACAAACATAATAAAATGTTAACATGGGGAATCTGGGTGGAGGCTATCTCAGATATTTTTGGACTGCTCTTATAACTTTTAAGTCTGAAATTATGTTTTTAAAATTTAAATAAAACAATGATACTTGCTCACTGTAGAACGCATGAAATACCAAAAAACTACAGAGAAGAAAATTAAAATCACCAATAACCCCTACAACCAGAAATATCCAATTTTAACATTTTGGTATTTCATTTTTTGAAGTATTTTTTCTCCCAACACTTTTGGAAAATGTTTTGAAATCTGTGCCAGACATTATGCTAAGTACTGGAGCTACAGCAATAACTAAGATAGGACTTATGAACTTATAGTTCAGAATTTGTAGTCAAGAAAATTTTCCATTTTGTAAATGAGTAAACAGGTTTAAAAAAAGGGGAAGAAAACTATCATTTCTTAAATGCTATCATTCTTAAATGCTATTAACTCACATGTTTTCATGTTATTCTTGACAAAAATCTTAAGGACACACCTGGACCTTCCTAGGTCTTCTTTCTCTGAGCTCTGTTTTCGCCGTGAAATTCACTTCGGTGAGCGTACATCGGCTTATTTTGTGCAAGGCACGTCCTGTGTTCTGTGCATCTGTGCGTGTGTTCTACGCACGGATTCTGGAGCCACGCTGCCTGAGCTCCAATCCCGGCTCCACTACCTCCTAGTAGTGTGACATCGGATAAGTTTCTTGACCTCTCTGGTTGTCAGTTTCCTCATATGTCATGTGGGAGTAATAATAGCGCTTACTTTGTGGAGTATTTTTGAGGTTGGATGAGCTAATACATACAGAGCACTCAGATCAGTTACCTGACACATATTATCACTTCTGTTCAGTGTTTGCTCTGATTATGCACATGGCCAGAAAATTTTGTTCCTGGATGTATGTATGCATATAAGTATTAAAACATATTTTGCCTTGTCCAAAAAATCAATAAATAAAAAAAAATTTTTTAATTGGAAAAGTAGTCACATTGACCCAAGCAGTCAAGTCATATAAATTTAGTTGTGTTTGTAACTGGATATTTTCGCCTTTATTTTAGCCAGAAGGCGTCAGAAGGGAAAGCTATGCCGGTGTTACTCTGGATCCACAGGGTATCTATGGTAGGCAAAATGATTTTGTGTTTTATATGTTGTCTTTTGCTCAAGAGAGATGCGCAACCTGAAACATTATTTTTAAAAATGTTAATTGTGTAGAATGAGAAACACCCGCTTCCTAGTTTACTGTCACTTTTGGCGGTGTAGGTTAGCATCTCCATGGGCTTAGAGCAAAGAAAACCCCAGTAGCTGCGCTTTTGTTTTGTTTTTGGCCACACTCGGCTGGGTTTGGAGATCTTACTTCCCGGACTAGGGATCAAACGCAGGCAGTGAGACTACCAACCCCCAACCACTGGGGGATTGGTACTGCCAGGGGATTCCCCAGATACCCCGTTAGTCTTAAATGCAAAACGTCAAAATGGTGACAGTAGGCTCATTTCCCTTATATATCAGTCATTTTATCCTTCACGATATTTTCTTATAGACCATCAATCTAATGAACACCTAAGAAAAAGTCATTTACATTCTTAAATTTAACACGATTATTTGAAAATACAGCAATGCTGATTACTTAAGAAAGCCATTCCTCATTGTTGCCGCTTCCTTGCTTTCCCTCCAACTAAGATATTCTAAATGAAAGTTAGAATTGTGCAAGCATTTGAGCACTTAATCAAAGCCTAAATACACAGGTATTTATGAAATTTAGAATGTTCTCAGTTAACAGTTCTTTTCACCAAAAAAGACAGACTGCTGTAGTTCTTAATAAATGGTTAAAATTTGCCTATTATTTCATTGTATCATTTTTCTTTTCTTTCAGGGGTACAGCAATGGCGGGGGGGGGGGTTGTTTGTTTTTTTAAAATAAATCAAGACCACTATACTTAGAGTGATATTTTCTCTGGCAAAGCGAAGAATTAATATTTACATTTCAAATCAGCCCAAACTGAATAAGGTTGACTTCACGCAAACTTTTCTCTAATTTTATCTCCACACAAATTTCCTTCCACCCTGTGAAGGATCAATGGGGAGAGCTGCTGGTGGGCAGGGGGCGGTCGGGAGCGGATTTCTCTCCACACCAGCCTCCTCTGGGAGAACAGAAGGTTAGAGGAGTTCTCTGAGGCCAGATCGCCAGGGACCTGCTGCCTTAGGGCCGTGCCCCGAACATTCTGAGGTTCTGGCCTCAAGCGCTCACGTCACACCTCAGAGCCACTGCTTCCATTGCCTTTTCCTCTTCACCCTTAAGCCTACCACTCTCACATTACTGCAAACAGCTTTCCAAAGCAGCCCTGCCTTGCCCATCCTAGGTGTGAACCTGAGGGCCACAAGGTGGCAGTGACCTTTTATCTGGGAGTAGACCTCTCCATCAGAAATCTGGGTTAAAGAAAAGAATCTATGCCTCTTTCCAATCTCGTCATGTGACTTTTTTCCCTCGTTAGTTTAGACAACTTATTTTAGATTCACGGACCTTTGTTACTTTCCAGAGTGCTAAAAAGGGTAAAGATGACTATCAGTTCTTTCCAGTTTATTTTGAAGATTGTATTAAACACTTCTATTCTGTATATATTGGAGTTGGTATACAAAAATGAGACTTTATGGGCTTCCCTGGTGGCTCAGCTGTAAAGAATTCACGTGCAATACAGCAGATGCAGGAGGCGTGGGTTCCTCCCCTGGGTTGAGCCTGGAGGTGAGCACGGTGGCCTACTCCACTCTTGCCTGGTGAGTCGCAGGGCCAGAGGAGCCTGGCGGGCTACAGTCCACAGGGCTGCGCAGACGCGACGCGACACGACTGAGGCGACTGAGCGCGCGTGCATGCCTGATCCTTTACAGAGGCTTTGTTTAAAAAAAAAAAAAAAGGCTAAAAACTTTTGGAAAAGTAGACAATGATGGTAGAGGAAATCTGCGGAAAACAGCGATGAGAGAGGATGTGGCATCAAAACAAACTGCAGAGTAGCAGCAATTAAAATCATGCGTCATCAACTTAAAGAGACTAAACACAGAAACTCAAAACACAAGACTAGCCTAGCCTTTGGTTCCTGCTTTCTCTGCCTGACAAGCTCTCTCCCCAGTTCTTATCTTGGATACAAAGAGTTTAGCTTTTCAGCCCCCTCAGTTCCCAGCACATTGCCACCATCGGTCTGGACAGGGCCCTCCCATGTTTTATTTCCTCATTCCTGACCCCTGCAACCACTTCCCTTTCTTCGAATGTCCCCACTCTGATATGCTTGGTATATGTCTTTGAGTAGGGAAGTAAGGTTATTTTGTGTGTGTGTGGTTTTTTCCAACATATGAAAGGTGGTGTGCTATAGATCCTGTTCTAGTTAAGTTTTTAAACTCAATACTTTGTTTGAAACTAGTGTTTCTATTGCTATGCATACATTTGATTCACTGCTTCTTACACAGTATTTCAGAGTATATTCTGTTACCAAACTCAAGTTCATCTGCTTGCTGCTCAAAAGGCAATATTTTGAGAGGCAAAGGTCAACAGAAAGGAAAGATGTTTTAATCAGAAAAGCTGGCAACCTGGCAAGAAAGTATACTGTTGTCTGAAGACCAACTCCAAAGACTCTGCGCAGCT
Source organism: Redunca redunca (assembly GCA_006410935.1). Lineage (NCBI taxonomy): Eukaryota > Metazoa > Chordata > Mammalia > Artiodactyla > Bovidae > Redunca > Redunca redunca. The sequence goes on along the minus strand of SJYQ01096179.1, from coordinate 42,563 downwards.
ATGAGGCTTCATGGATGGCTCCGTGGTAAAGAGTCCGCCTGCAATGCAGGAGATGCAGTTTCGATCCCTGGGATAGGAAGACTCCCCGGAGAAGGAGACGGCACCCACTCCAGGGTCCTCTCCTGGAAAATCTCACGGACAGAGGAGCCTGGTGGGCTACAGCCCACAGAATCTCAAAAGAGTCAGAGTCAGACGCAACTTACCTACTAAACAAGGGCAGTTTTTACAGGAGAAGGGGGCAGCGTGTCAGTGAGTCATGGAGGCAGGAGGTTGAGTTCTGCATCATTCTGCACTGTGTGCAGACTGGCTGGCTCTTTCTTAAGATGTTATCTTGCCCACATCATTTGCCTACGGGATTTCTAAAGCGGCTATTAGATGTAGAGAGCTAGTCATTCTTTTTTAAAAAAACTTTTTTGTTTCATATTGGAGTATAATTGATTAACAATGTTGTGTCAGTTTCAACTGTACAGCAAAGGGATTCAGTGACACATATATATGTATCCTTTCCAAATTATTTTCCCATTTAGGTTATTACAGAATATTGAGTGGGAGTTCCCTGTGGAGTGGCCATTCTCTAAACTGCTTAATTCTTCATTCTTGCTTCTTTTTATCCACAGGTTAGGCAAGAATCAACAGGTTAGGCAAGGCATGGTTCATTTAGGAGAGCACAATTTAGGAGTTAGGTTAAGCAGCCTAGTGATCTCATTCCTATAATTGTTGACAGGTTCCTTTAAAGTTAGAGGGGGACAAAAATGGGCAGACAGGAAAAGGGCATAAGAACTGCTGTCAATTCCCTATTGTCAAATATCATTCCACTTCTATGGGATCGGGGTGACGGTCCATCCTCTGTGATTTCTCCATGCTGACACAGAGCACCGTATTCTCAGGGTGAAATATGTCAACACAAGTCTGTGGCATCTCTGATGACGATCTTAGTTGCCTGCTTACATATATGGGCAGAGCAAGCTACCGTTATCCTGAGGCCCACAAGATATAGTTTATTATGAGCAACAATGTGAATCCCATTCTCCTGAAGCCAGATCTTGGAGTTGTGCCTGACATTCAAGACTGCTCAAGACGGAGCCGCTTAGGTCGCGGCCACAATCTGGCCGCCACAGTATTTTCCCCTCTGGTCCTAGGTACAGTATCTGTAAAACAGTTCAGGAACGTGCACCAGACACTCAGTCTGTGACCGTTGTCTTAATCATCAACTACTTTTTTGTACTTAGTTGGGAGCGGGGGGCTGCAGGGTTCTGCTTGGTTCTGATTCCACCACCATTTCGCTTATCCACTTCCTACTGACAGACTCCCCACCACCATCAGCCGTGCTGCAGTGAACACCCCTTCTCATCTCCCTTTACAGGTCTGTGTGAGCGTCTGTCTGGTCTGTTTCTCAGCGTTGAACTGCTGGGTCAAAGGGCATATGCGTACTGAACGTCATTTTCTCCTGTCACGCTGCTCCTCGGAATGGCTCTGCTATCTACCCCCCCACCAGCACTGCAGGAGGACTCTTCTCACGCCCACTCACCTCTAAAATGTGCCACTTCTGAGGGGCATAAAGCAGTATCTCATTATTGTTTTATCTATAACTCTTCTGAATACGATGATATCGAAACATCTGTTCAAATGCTTGCTGGCCATTTGGGCTTCCCATCTGTGAACCGCCTATTCCTATCTTTTGCATTTTCTCTATTTTCCACTTGGGTTTTCCTGTCTATTTCTTGCTGGGTTTTGTCTCCAGTGTGCTTTGAGCAGTAATGATCTTCAGTGGGCTTTGAACAGGAATCCTTTATCCTGATATAATCAGATTCATTATAATTTCACTTCATAGTTATATACCTAAGTTCACAAAAACATTGTTGTATATTCTGTTCCCTGGGTTTTACGGATTTAACTTTTAGATGTTTTAATCTCTCTGGAATCTGCCTTTATATGTGATGTCTTGGTGGATCTTTTTTATGATCTCTAACAGGAGTAAAATTGACTTCCCTAATATTTAGCTTTCTCTTCTGTACCTTTTCCATTTGGTAGAAGAGTTGCTAATGAGAATTGAAATAGTCAAGGGAAGATATCAATGGAAGAACATCGTGGATATCAAATTTAGATAATCTTAAATAACCTACCGTCATAAGTACTGTAAAAGGAGCTCAAACTCTTTGCCAGGCTCTTTGTTCTTATCATTTTTATCTTCACAAAAACCTTCGAGGAAAATATTATTATTTCTGTTTAACTGGTGAGCAAACCAAGGCATAGACAGGCTCTGTCTTGCCCAGTGTCACATTCTGGAATAAGCTCTGTCTGAACTCAATGCTCTTTCAACGACAATGAGATACTCTCAAATGCCCTTCACTCAGTTTTACCTTAACATTATATCCTTGGCATTTATCAAAGGTTAACACTTACCTGAAGAACATTCCTGTTCTTGTCTCTTTTGCCAGGTAGTTTGGCTATTAAATTATAAAATGTCCTTTTATTTTCTTCAGCATCTGCATGTGCCAGGGACTAAGTGCTTGGGACTGCAGCATTCAAGATGGTCCCTGCCCTCAGACTGCCTTCCTAGCAGGGCAATGGGAGAAGTCTCTGCGGTGATACCGTGGGCTCTGCAGTAAAGCCTCCTGAGTTCAGATGCAGCTTCAGCTGTGCCAGCCCTGTGACCTTGAGCAGCTTGCCTTCTAAGCCTCATTTTCTCATCTGCAAAACTGAAAGGATAAGAATAGACCCAGTACACAGGGTTGCTGTGAGGACCCATTACAATAACGCATGCCAAGCGCGCAGTAGTGTGCTTGGTACTCTATCAGCAGGATGATAAATACTATCACTTTTACGACATAAGCCACTGATGGCAGTAGGAGCTGCTCTGACACAGGCAGGCTTAAACCTGGGGGCTTCCCTGGCGGCTCAGACAGTGGGGAATCCGCTTGCAGCACAGGAGACTGGGACTTGATCCCTGGCTCAGGAAGATCCCCTGGAAAATGGAATGGCTACCCACTCCAGTATTCTTTCCTTTTTTTTTTTAATTTATTTTTTTATATTGAAAGATAATTGCTTTACAGAATTTTGTTGTTTTCTGTCAAACCTCAGTATGAATCAGCCATAGGTATTGCTTGGGAAATCCCACAGACAGAGGAGCCTGGAGGGCTATAGTCCATAGGGTAGCAAAGAGTCAGACACGACAGAAGCGACTAAGAAAAGAAAATTGTACAGAGAGAAAAAGTGTCTAAGTTAGATGGAGAGGAAAAGGTGGAAAGGATTGCAGAGCATGCTTCCCAATGGAGTTAATCTTCACATTTCCTTGACTAAGGATTATATGTTAGTTATTTTTAGATTTCAGTTCCGAGAACAATTTTCTCTCTTTGGACAAAATGGCATGCTCCCTCTTACTGGTGAATAAGATTTACATAACCTATTTATTTCCTATCCTGTAATGACCAGGAAGTTTGAAGTCAACTTTAATGCTTTATTTAATGAGATTATGCAAGCCTAGGGTTTGATCAAAATCTTTGATTATTTTTAACTTCCCTTTTAAATTTTAATACTGTGATTATAAAAGTCTTTTTTTTTTTTTTCAGGCATCGTTAGTAGGCGAAAGGAGTTCCCATACAGGATACCATTAAATATGGTCCCCAAAACAAAAGTCAAAAGAACTGTGAGTATAAAAGGTAAATTAACCAGAGCCATTTTTATTCCTTATTTCACTGTGTTTCAAACAAAAGTCAAGTTTCTCATGATTTTCCCATTTCTCCTCTTCTCTACTCAGTTGTATATCCAATGGGGGACTCTGGGAGTACCCTGTTCCTGCTCTCACCTTCACTTCCTCAACCACTCTTTCAGCTCTTGGTTTAATGGAGATTTTCAGGCTTGATTTAATGGAGATTCATGCTCCCATGATGGAGGAGGGGGCGCTGTCACTGGCCCAAAGACTTCTCTAAAATGAGAGTGCAGCTGCGTCCAGATTTAAAGAACTTTCTATGATCCAAGTGGGCAGTCTTAGTCCAGAAACAGTTGCATGCCCTGCAAATGGCCCCAGGAAAGCAGCTCTGAGGCCATTTGTAGAACTGGTGTCTTTAGTGGGCTTTATCCCTGGCCTCTCGCCTTTAAAAATCCAAGGACTTATCATCACAATAATAGAATGTCCTGACTACGTTTTATCTCAAATGAAAGCTTGGAATCACAGAATGTTAGTATTGGAAAAGACCTTTCTAAGCATGCCCCATGACTGCAGCTATGAAATTAAAAGACGCTTACTCCTTGGAAGAAAAGTTATGACCAACCTAGATAGTATATTCAAAAGCAGAGACATTACCTTGCCGACTAAGGTCCGTCTAGTCAAGGCTATGGTTTTTCCCGTGGTTATGTATGGATGTGAGAGTTGGACTGTGAAGAAGGCTGAGCGCTGAAGAATTGATGCTTTTGAACTGTGGTGTTGGAGAAGACTCTTGAGGGTCCCTTGGACTGCAAGGAGATCCAACCAGTCCATTCTGAAGATCAGCCCTGGGATTTCTTTGGAAGGAATGATGCTAAAGCTGAAGCTCCAGTACTTTGGACACCTCATGCGAAGAGTTGACTCATTGGAAAAGACTCTGGTGCTGGGAGAGATTGGGGGCAGGAGGAGAAGGGGATGACCCAGGATGAGATGGCTGGATGGCATCACTGACTCGAAGGGCGTGAGTCTGAGTGAACTCTGGGAGATGGTGATGGACAGGGAGGCCAAAGAGTTGGACACGACTGAGCGATTAAACTGAACTGAACTGAAGCATGCCCCGCCCTGTTGTTGGATATACAGGAGGGTGGTTTTCCCAGGTCTCTGGATGAGATACAGACAGAGCCTTCACAGAGTGCCCACAGCTCAGACTCTTGGCTTTGCACTGGGGAAGCGATGGGATCATAGGGTTTACAACAGCTAAAGCTATCACGTTGAATGGCAACTAGCTTGCCTTTTCCAGTATGCTATAATCTGCCCACTGTATTACACCATCTTACCTCCGCGTTACAGTGGTATGTTTAGGCCTGGTGTTTCTTTAAATACAACTTTCTAATCAGATATTTTTCCCTTTCCCCAGTTCTGAGAGGAAATTCAACTGCTTAGATTAAAAAGAAAAGATTAAAAAGAATACATTTGAATCAGTTCTAAGGAGATGGATGGAACTGGAGCCGATTATACAGAGTGAAGCAAGCCAGAAAGAAAAACACCAATACAGTATACTAACGCATATATATGGAATTTAGAAAGATGGGGATGATGACCCTGTATGCGAGAAAACAAAAGAGACTCAGATCTATAGAGTGAACTTTTGGACTCTGGAGGAGAGAGAAAGGGAGAGGGTGGGATGAGATGGGAGAATGGCATTGAAACATGTAAAAATAAATAAATAAATAAGAAAAGAAAAAAAAAAAGAAAAGAATAAGGATGGTTGCTCTTATCGCCACTGAAAATATACTGTTACTCAGAAGCTGATAAAAACTGAGTGTATCTACTTTGATTTCTTCGTTTGTGTGCTTGTTTGTTTCAGGCCTGCTTATAGGTGAGGTCATGTCTGCAGTTCTGAGTCAGGAAGGCATTGACAGTCTTACCCACCTCCCCAGAGGGAATGCAGAGGCGGAACTGATGAGCGTTGTCCCAGTATTCTATGTTTATCACTACCTGGAAGCAGGACATAATTGGAACATCTTTTCTACGAACTCATTGACTCAGAAACAGAACCTGAAGACAAAATTAAAAGAAGGTAAAAGAAAATCTGTTTCACATATTGTACATTAAAATCTTGTGATTTTACTAATATTTAAGTTATGAATTAAACAAAACCTTAGTTGTAAAAACATTTCTGCCAAAAAAAAATAAAAATAAAAAATCACGAAGTGGGCTCTGTTACACAAATAAATACTCTTTGCTGGAGCATTTTGGCTCAACTTACTGAAACGCCTGGCTGAGAGACAAGACACCTGCATTCCAAACTCTACAGAGCACTTCCTTCCTTCTTGAATGAGCTCAGAATGTTCTGCTTGATAATTCCCAGTTCAAGCGATGCATACGTTCCCTCGAGAAGTTCAGTGTTGGCCACAGAGCATATGTTCACTGCCCAACACCAAAGGAAGCTTACCTTTCCCGGGGGCTCATACTGTGCTGAGTAGAGCCAGGGTCACTGAAGCACTCTGTTCTTTTCCTGATGCCCCTTAGGGATGGTGAGCATCATGTCCTTCAGAAATGCTGACTATTCTTACAGCATGTGGAAGGGTGGAAGTGCCAGCACTTGGTAAGTAGAAAGTTTTGACTTGTATTTTCACAGAGTAGTGAACTCAAGAGTAACAGCCTTAATGGGCGCTCCATCCAGCTGCTCAGGCTAAACCGCCGGGTCATCTGTCACCCGCAAGCCTCAGCTGGTCTAGCAAATGCTTCTGGCTGCACCTCCAAGACGCATCTCGAGCTGACTGCTGTCGTGTCGTTCAGTCACTAGTTCCCGTCAGGCGCTTTGTGACCCCGTGGACTGCAGCCCACCAGGCTCCTCTGTCCATGGGATTTCCCAGGCAAGAACACTGGAGTGGGTTGCCATGCCCTCCTCCAGGGCGTCTTTCTGAATCAGGGATTGAACCCGTCTCCTGCACTGGCAGGTGGCTCTTTACCGCAGAGCCACCAGGGAAGCCCTGAGCTTGACTGCTTCTCACTAACACCAACACACCACCCGGTCCAGGCCGTTCTCAGCTCTGACTTGGGTCATGACCCTAGCCCCCTCTGGTCTTTCAGCCTCAACCCTGTCTCCTCTTCACTCTGCACTCAGCGCAGCAGCCGGAGGGAATCTGTTAGACCATAAGTTTGGCCACATCACTCAAAACCATTCAGAAGTATCCCGTCTTACCCAGGGTAAAAACCAGACTTCTTGCGATGACCTCCAAGACCCTACATGACCCAGCGGCCCCTCACCTCCCTGACCACGTCCCCCGCTACTCTCTGCCACCCGACCCGAGCCCCACTGGCCTTCTCGCTGTTCCTGACATGCTGACCACACTTCCACCGCAGAGCCTTTGCACTGACTGTGCCCTGTTCCCTCTCTTCTGGGGAACACGCTCCCCCAGGTCTCAGCGAGGCAGGCTCCCACCTCTCCCTCAAGCCTTTACCAAAAGTCACCTCCTCAGTGAGGGCTCCAGTAATCGTTCTATCTAAAATTACTCCCCACTCCAGTACAACATATCGTTCTCCACAACTTTACTTTTTCCTATTCTCCTAAAATTTATGCCTAACATTCTCCTTATCTCAGTTACTGCCCGGCCACTAGAATGTAAGCTCCACAGAGACAATTTCAAGTGGGCCTAGTGCCTGGGGCTGCAGGCGCTGAGTGAGTACTTACTCAGTGGGGCACGACACCTTCCAAAGTTCTGATGATGTGAGGGAAAGACAGTCTCAGTTAATAAACCTGAATTGTTTTTGTTGTTGCTATTCAATTGCTGAGTCGCGTCCAACTCTCTGGGACCCTATGAACTGCAGCACTCCAGGCTTCTCTGTCCTTCACTATCTCCTGGAATTTGCTGAAATTCGTGTCCACTGAGTTGGTGATGCTATCCAATTATCTCATCCTCTGCTGCACCCTTCTCCTTTTGTCTCCAATTTTTCCCAGCCTCAGGGTCTTTTCCAGTGAGTTGGCTCTTCACATCAGGTGGCCAAAATATTGGAGTTTCAGCTTCAGCATCAGTCCTTCCAATGAACACCCAGGACTGATCTCCTTTAGGATGGACTGCTTAGATCTCCTTGCAGTCCAAGGGACTCTCAAGAGTCTTCTCCAACACCACAATTCAAAAGCATCAATTCTTTGGAGCTCAGCTTTCTTTATAGTCCAACTCTCACATCCATACATGACCACTGGAAAAACCATAGCCTTGACTAGATGGACCTTTGTTGACAAAGTAATGTCTCTGCTTTTGAATATGCTATCTAGGTTGGTCATAACTTGCCTTCCAAGGAATAAGCGTCTTTTAATTTCATGGTTGCAGTCACCATCCGCAGTGATTCTGGAGCCCCCAAAAATAAAGTCTGACACTGTTTCCACTGTTTCCCCATCTATTTCCCATGAAGTGATGGGACCGGATGCCATGATCTTCATTTTCTGAATGTTGAGCTTTAAGCCAACNGCCTTTCTTTGGGATTGGAATGAACACTGACCTTTTCCAGTCCTGTGGCCACTGCTGAGTTTTCCAAATTTGCTGGCATATTGAGTGCAGCACTTTCATAGCATCATCTTTTAGGATTTGAAATAGCTCAACTGGAATTCCATCACCTCCACTAGCTTTGTTCGTAGTGATGCTTCCTGAGGCCCACTTGACTTCACATTCCAGGGTGTCTGGCTCTAGGTGAGTGATCACACCATTGTGGTTATCTGGGTCGTGAAGATCTTTTTTGTACAGTTTTTCTGTGTATTCTTGCCACCTCTTCTTAATATCTTCTGCCTCTGTTATGTCCATATCATTTCTGTCCTTTATTGTGCCCATCTTTGTGTGAAATATTCCCTTGGTATCTGTAATTTTCTTGGAGCAATCTCTAGTCTTTCCCATTCTATTGTTTTCCTATATTGGTTTGCATTGATCACTGAGGAAGGCTTTCTTATCTCTCCTTGCTATTCTTTGGAACTTTGCATTAAAATGGCTGTCTGAGGAGGCTTTACAAATAGCCATGAAAAGAAGAGAAGCGACAAGCAAAGGAGAAGGGGAAAGATATACCCATTTGAATGTAGACATATATGTGTGTGTGTGTGTGTGTGTGTGTGTATATATATGTATATATAAATGGCCAACACCTGAATACCCCAAAAATTTTTTTTTAGAAATACAGGGAAGATTAAAAAAAAAAAGTGAAGAGAATAATATTTTAAAAAGAAAAAGGAAAACAAAATTTTAAAGTAAGGGAGAGAGTGAAGTGGTCTGAGTCTCGGGGATTTCCGGCCCCGGGCGGCTGAGTGAAGGAATCAGAGAGGAGGCGAGGAGGTGTAAGAGGCGCCTGGGGTCGTGAGGTGGATCCCCTCGGACAGTCTCTGTTTGGGGCGGTGCCAGTCTCGCTCAGCGCCTGGAGCCAAGCGGCTCTCAGGCTGAGGCGCAGGGTTTCTCGCTGCAGGTGCCTCTCTTGCTGCGGAGCACCGCCCGAGGGCAGGCGGGCTCAGTAGTCCCCAGGAACGTGGGATCTTCCGCGGCCAGGAATCGATCTTGTGTCCCCCGCCATGTCAGGTGGATTCTTAACCAGTGGGCCACCAGAGAAGTGTCCTGAACTTGTTCTTTGACTAAGTGGTCATAATAAATAAAGCTTCCTTGAGAGGTGGCGAGTTCTCCATCAGTGGTGTGACTCAAGGGGAAGCGAGATAAACACCCCCACAGGTATTAGGGAAGAGAATTCAGACCTCAGATGGGGATTTAGATCAGAGAGCTTGTACAAATTTTACCATCTAGAATTTTATGATTTTGCCCCTAACGTCTCAGGTTTGTGAGTCAGTGCTTTAACTCTGAACTATTTGCTTGAGCACTATCCAACTTTGGAGGACGATTTTTGTATCATCGGGCATCAATCTTCAGCTTGTGTGCAGGCCAGCAATGTGGCAGGCACAGAAGATGTGTTGCTTACATTTGGTGGTTTTTAGAGATCTTCCTGATATCTTCCCTGATGTTTTGAAATAGTAACATCTTACTACAGAATTGCGTGTTTTAAAATGTTTTCTTTTCAAGAATAAACACTGTATGAACTAAAACACACTGGAGGTTGAAAGCCAAAAGGGCTTCAGTGTCTAAATGTTTATTTATTTGATTCTCATCCCAAAGGTTAACAGCTTTTGCTCTAAGAGTACTTGGACAAATAAGTAAATATGTAGATCAGAACCAAAATTCAATTTGTAATTCTTTATTGTGGCTGCTTGAGAAATGTCAGCTGGAAAATGGATCATTCAAGGAAAATTCTGACTATCAACCCGTGAAGTTACAGGTAAGGAAACCAAATGCACAGATGAACAATAGTTTGATTTAAAAGGTTGAGTTGTGTTCTCATTCATTTTTAGAAGAAGGGGAAAATATATGCAATCCTGCAAGAAACTTCTCTTGTGTACAGGCAAAGAACTTGAAAGGTCTTCTCACCTGTTTTTCAGATAATTCACAATAGGTCAGATGAGTAAGATCTTAGACACCTGGTGTCACAGGCATTAGCGGGTCGCAGAGCGCAAGTGCTGGGGCTCTCAGAAGGGGTAAAAGGGCTCTGTGGTCTACAAACACTCGGTACAAAATCTGTACTTGAACTTCAAGGCCTTCGCATAGGTCAAGGCTGTAAGATGTTGTGAAAGATGGAAGGGATGCTGCGTACACTCTGTTAGAAAGAAGATTAGAGTTAATTTATTAAGAAGCACAACAAAGTGCTGCTTGACATTGGAATCCACTTACATGTCTAATTGCAAAATCTCTGCACAATATGCTACAGCATCTTCTACTCCTAGAATAAATTTTTTAGGGTCCAACAGCTTTCATTTATTTATTTATTTTGCCTGCCCCGATCCAATCCCTTTCATGTCACAAGTGGCCTTCCTGGCTGACCGGGGTCCCATAATTAGGACTGATTAGGACTCCCACAAGAAATGAGGGCAACTGACATCATCTAGGTGCTATTTGAAAAGTAAGATACTACAACAATTTTTTAAAAATCCTACCCATCTATCCAGCTGTTGATATCGATTCAACAATCATTCACTGAGCACCTGAAATGTGCAAGGGCCTCTTTGGGGGACCCTGAGGGAGGAGGAGTGGGAAGAATGGATCAGAAAGTACCCCTGCCACAAAGGAGCTCACACACTGGCAGGGAGAGGAGGACACAGATACTAGCAACTCCAATCAAGATTTAAGTTTGTGTGTTCATTTATTTATTCAATAAATATGTACAGAATGTGTACCAAGTGCTACCTGGTAGGGATAGAATAGTGAACAAAACAGGAATGGGCACTGAGGCCACAGCGATTGTTACCATCTAGCAGAAAAGTCAGACGTTAAGTGATTCACACTAAGAAAAGGTCAGTGTGGTTTCTTTGAAACCAGGAGCTCTCACTTAGATTGGGGAAGTTGAAAAAACGGTTTGACCAGGTTCCTCGGAGCTAGGTAGGAGGGAGGCAGGCAGAAGGTTCCAAGTAGCACAAGCATCATGGCTGCTCTCTTGAAGTGGAGAGAGGGTGGTTCATTCAAAGAGCTGGAGCCTAGAGGACTCAGGGGTGCGTGGCACAAAATAAAGCTGGAGAGATGAGTAGAAGGTCATCTCCTGGGAGGTCTTAGAAACACTGCCTTGGAACGTCACTGCCCTAAGAGGAGAAATATGGAGGACAGAGGAAGAATCGCACTTTGTAGAGGAGGTGGCATTTTAACAGGGTCTTGAAGGAGAAGGTGAGCTTGAATGTGGTGAAGGGGTATGAAGTGGAGCTCCAGGGTGAGGTAGAGGAGAGAAAAGCAAGTGAAAGCATGTAAAACTCAGAGCTTTGAGAAAACGCCATGGCCCGCATGAAGGGAGAAAGAGGGAGGGGAGGCCAAAGTGGAGAGTCAATCCAGGTCATTTCATTTGAAAGACACTATTTCACTCTCCTTTTAAAATGTTGCTTATTTTTAGGGGACCTTGCCTGTTGAAGCCCGAGAGAAGACTTTGTATCTTACAGCCTTTGCTGTGATTGGAATTAGAAAGGCTTTTGATATATGCCCCTTGGAGGTAAGTGTTTTCTTTCTCCAACACCCACTGTCTGTTTCTGTACCATATTCGGGGAACGGAGCGGGGAATAGGACAGGGAGCTTGAAAATAACCTGAACTCCAGAATTTAAGGAATTCAGAAGTATGATAGATACTAAAGAGCGTCTAGTCCGACCCACTCATTGACAGCTGAGAAAACTGGGGCCTGTAAGAAAGGTGAATTTAATTGTCCCATGTCACAAGATACTGAATTGTAGACTTGTGATTAGAATAAATAACTTCTGATTTGGTGAGAAGATGACTCCATGTCCCTGGGATCCTACTCTTACCCCTGCTAACTCTTACACTACGTATGGGACTGTTCTTTTATTACATGGAATCAGTTCAGTTCAATTCAGTTGCTCAGTTTTGTCCAACTCTTTGCAACCCCATGGACTGCAGCACGCCAGGCCTCCCTGTCCATCAGCAACTTCCAGAGCTTACTCAAATTCATGTCCATTGAGTCAGTGATATCATCCAACCATCTCATCCTCTGTCATCCCCTTCTCCTCCTGCCTTCAATCTTCCCCAGCATTAGGGTCTTTTCCAAGAAGTCAGCTCTTCGCATCAGGGGGCCAAAGGCTGGACTCATGTGGAACACTGAGCACTCACCCCAGCCATGTTTTCTGCCTGGGGTTGAGCTGTTTCATTTGCTTGGAAGCTGAGGGGAGAAAGGAGAGGACCCACTTAAGTGAATCAACATAGAAGATTCTAAAGATTAACAGAAATGAGATCCTGATCTGGGAAGTAGATTAGACCTGTCCTTCAAACCAGCTGACAGAACCGAGATGGAAAAACCCAAGGGGACTGGTAGGACTTGAACCACAAAATGAAACAAGTTTTTGCTTTAGCTCAGGAGAATTGTTATATGTGTGTGCTGTTGTTATTGTTTAGTCGCTAAGTTGTGTCTGACGCTTTTGCGACCCCATGGACTGTGGCCCACCAGGCTCCTCTGTCCATGGGATTCTCCAGGCAAGAATAGTGGAATGGGTTGCCATTTCCTTCTCCAGGGGATCTTCCCGACCCAGGGATTGAACCCGAATCTCTGCATCAGCAGGTGGATCCTTTAGCACCAGCCACCAGGGAAGCCCTCAATATATATACACATGCGTGCTAAGTCACTCCAGTCCTGTCTGATTCTGTGTGACCCTATGGCCTATAGCCCGCCAGGCTCCTCTGTCCATGGGATTCTTCAGGCAAGAATACTGGAGTGGGTTGCCCTGCCCTCCTCCAGGGGATCTTCATGACCCAGAGATCACACCTGCATCTCTTACATCTCCTGTGTGTGTACACACACACACACACACACACACACGTGTGGGGCTTCCCGGTGGCTCAGTGATAGAGAATCTGCTTGCAATGCAGGAGACACAGGAGACATGGGTTCAATTCTCAATCTGCAAATAATTCTCAATCTGCAAACACACATATATATGTGGTGGCACTAGTGGCCAAGAACCCGCCCACCAGCGCAGGAGACGTAAGCCATGCGGGTTTGATCCCTGAAGATCCCCTGGAGAAGGGCATGGCAACGCACTCCAGTATTCCTGCCTAGGAATCCCAAGGACAGAGGAGCCGGGCAGGCCAGAGTCCATAGGGTCGCAGAGAGTCAGACAGGACTGAAGCAACTTAGCATGCATATATATATATTCAACAAGACAAGATAATCAACAAGGAACATTGCCAGTGCCTGGTGGTATGTGAGTGAGAGACAGATGGAGCTGACGAGAAGGTGCCAGACGAGGAGTCAGGAATATTGCACCATACTGCCTTCTCGTCCACTTATCCAAAATAACTATTTCAGTTGTCTGCAGGCAGAGGCATAGAGATTATTTTCCCAGGAATCCTTAGGATCGAAAAGCACCTTGGCAGCTTGGCTCTTTTTTTGCTGCTGATGGTTTCCTTTAGTAGAACGTTTGACAACGTGACTCTGACTCAGCTCTGCTGGGTGCAGCAGAGTAAAGAGAGCCAGGTCTGTACTTGATGCTTCTTCCCAGAGGCCAGGTCTGACATGGGAAGCAGAAACGAAATGGAAAAACCTCTACTAAGGAGGGAGCCTTCAGAAGCAAAAACTTAAACCGATTTGGACAATCTTATTTTCATTTTCCAGGTTACCCTCTGCTCCTTCTCCCAGAAGCATTTGCCTCAGGGAGACACCATCCATTTCCACTAGGTCATTTTCCTTTCTACCCTTCACCTTGCCTGCAACCTGGGGTGGTGCAACCTGGGGGTAGATCCCGTCAGTTGATAGGTCAAATCTTGTCGAAGAAACTTAGGTGTCTTCTGCTCTTGTTTCCAGAAAATCAGCACAGCTGTAAGTAAAGCTGACATCTTTCTGCGTGAACATGCCCTCTCAACCCAGAGTGCTTTTACACTGGCCATTGCTGCTTACGCTCTTTCCCTAGGAGATAAATCACACCCACAGTTTCGTTCAATTGTCTCTGCTCTGAAGAAGAAAGCTTTCGTCAAAGGTATGACTCGTTTCTGACATTTGTTCAGCAAGTGTCCAATAAGCACATCATTGAGTTCACACAGTCATGTCTGACTTTTTGTGAACCCAGGGACTGCAGCACACCAGGCCTCCCTATCCTTCACTATCTCCCAGAGCTTGCTCAAACTCATGTCCATTGAGTCGGTGATGCCCTCTAACCATTTCATCCTCTGTTGCCCCCTTCTCCTCCTGCCTTCAATCTTTCCCAGCATCCAGGTTTTGTCCAATGAGTCAGTTCTTCACATCAGGAAACTTCACATCAGAAGCTTCAGCTTTAGCATCAGTCCTTCCAATGAATATTCAGGGTTGATTTCCTTTAGAATTGACTGGTTTGATCTTCTTTCTGACCAAGGGGCTCTCAAGAGTCTTCTCCAACACCACAATTCAAAGGTCAATTCTTTGGCACTCAGCCTTCTTTATGGTCCAAATAAACATGTAGCCTCTGCTAATTCTGGGAAAGGTGGGTGCATGCAAAGTAGACTGAGACAGAATCCCCACCCTCAAGGAACAAAAACATCACAATACAATGTAATAAGCACTATTATTCATTCATTTAGTCACTCATTCAGCACATATTTATGCATTCCTTAACTCAACAAATGTGTATGGAGTATCTCCTATGTACCAGGCTTTGTTCTAGGCTCTGGGGATAAAGCAACAGACAAAATAGAAAAAAGTCCAGGCCTTCATGAAATTTATATTCTGTTAGTGAGAGAACGTGATTCATAACTAAAACATTGCATATAGTGACTATTCAGTGATATAGTAACCTATTTAGTGATGACTGATATGAAGAAAAATAAAGCAAGGAAGGGAGAGAAAGTGAGGGGATTGGTTGTAACTTTAAACAGGGTGGTCAGGCTTAAGCCTCATTGAGAAGATGGTATTTGAGTCAAGACCTGAAGGAGGTAAGAAAGCAAACCAGTGGCTTTCTGGAAGGGTATTTCCTGATAGAGAAACAGTTTAGGAAAATGCCTGAGGTAGGAGCTTGCCTGGTGCTCCAAGGAAGGCAAGGAGGTCAGAGTGACTGGAGAGAAATGAGGTGAGGGCAGGAGGGTGTCAGGGAAGGGAAGGGCAAGCGAGCGCCATGCAGGACCCGGGGGCATTACCAGAGCTCTGCAGGACTCACGTACACAGCTGTGTAATCTACTAAACATGGGCGAATGAAGGCTGAAACCCAGCTTCTGTTCCACTACCCCAGCCATGCTCCCTGGTTTGGGTCGGCCTCCACACAGAGCAAGTAGTGCCTGAGTCTTATTCATATCAAGGTCCCATGGGGGGCAGTGGGATTCCCCAGAACCTTAACTTCCACTTCAAGTGAGAAGGGAAGTCGTTGGAGGACTTTGAGCAGAAGAGTGCATGACTAGCTTATATTGTACCAGGCTGACCAAAAGGCATATACTTCATTTTGAAGAATAAAGACATTGCTTCCTATGGGTCAAGAGTAAAGAAATAGAGAGGAGTCGTCATCACTGGCCAATGTGCCTTGGCCAGCACTGGCATGGTTGGGTACTTCTGAGCCGTCTCCTGGCTGAAGTTTCCTAAATGTTTAATAAATACTGCGTGAGGTGTATCACCATCTACGAAATCTGACTTCTGTCACCATTTTAAAAATGACTGAATCTCAACATATACTTTAGAATCACTTCATAATACTTTTCAAATAACACAAAAGAAATATCTAGGGTATTGTACGAAATGCATCATAAAATAATAGAATTTAAGAGCTAGAAGGGAATGTATTAGTTCACGTAATGTTTGAACTGGAACTATCTTTAGAAATCAAAACCTTCCTTCCAAAAAAAGCCTTCAGGAGGGAGGGAAAACATTTTGTCCCTCAAGTCAAGCCAGCAAGGTAATTCTGAGTTGCAAACAGATACATCAAAATTTTGGCGGGGGGGATGTTGGAGTGATAGAGTTGGAGGCTGGGGTTAGCAGATGAAGAACTGTTACACACAGAATGGAGAGCAACAAGGTCCCACTGACAGCACAGAAACCGTAGTCAACATCCTACGATGAACATAGGGAGAGGATATTGAAAAGAATGTGTGTGTGTGTGTACATACACACGTACATAGATATATTTGTGTGTGTGTTAGTTGCTCAGTAGTGTCTGACTGTCTGCAAACCATGGACTATGTAGCCCATCAGGGTTCTCTGTCCATGAAATTCTCAAGGCAAGCCGCACGGGAGTGGGTTGCTGTTTCCTACTCTAGTGGATCTTGCCCCAGGGATCAAACCCAGGTCTCCTGAACTGCAGGCAGATTCTTTACTGTCTGAGCCACCAGGGAAGCTCATATATATGTTTGTGCCCCCCCCACACACACACACATACACATTGTGCTCAGGCACTCAGTTGTGTCTGACTCTGTGACCCCATGGGCTGTAGCCCACCAGGCTTCTCTGTCCGTGGAATTTTCCAGGCAAGAATATTGGAGGGGTTTGCCATTTCCTCCTCCAAATGTATATAGATAGATAAGGCTTCCCAGGTGGCTCAGTGGTAAAGAATTCACCTGCCAATGCAGGATTACCTGGGTTTGATGCCTGGGTTGGGAAGAGCCCCTGGAGTAGGGAATGGCAACCCACTCCAGTCTTGTTGCCTGAAGAATCCCATGGACAGAGGAGCCTGGTGGGCTACAGTCCATGAGGTCGCAGAGAGCTGGACATGACTGAGTGACTGAGCACAGAACAATAAAAACCAAATATAATCTAGAAACTAACTCATGAAAAGTGCTACCTATTTGAAATTGTCTTTAGTGTTTTAAATTGGGAGGAGATGGAATAGGTAAGGTTTGGGGGTGATCTCAAAATTTGCAAACTGTAGTTTTTTTTTTTTTTCTATCAAGGAGAAAATTCTCTAGTTTTTTTGGTAGTGTCAATAATAACAATGAGCATATGTATGCATCTGTATATATATTTGGCACTTTCTGGTTTATAAAAACATTCACATTCAGCATCTTACTTGAGTTTCACTGCAAGGAAGAAAGCAGTATCTATACTTCAGGGAACTGAAAGACTCACAGAATGAAGAGAATCCATCCGAGTTTACAGGCCTGTTAGTAGCTGAGTAGAGACTAGAACCTGGGTGCTGTTAGTAATTCCAGTGTACTGCCCTCTCCCTTCTACCGTGCAAAAGTACGTGTAGATGCTCCAGGCTGACTTTTCTGAAAAAAGACAGACAGCCTTGTGGTTTTTATTTTTATCAAAGTGCGAGCTTCAGGTGTGCAGCCAAGTGCTTCAGCTGTCTATCATCTGTCTGTCTGTCTGTCTGCTCATATCTAAATTCTTTTCCATTGTAGATTAAAACAGCCCTGCATTAAGAGATCTTGTTTGTATTGGTCACCTTGAGAAAATTCTTCCTACAAAAGAATATGAAACTTTTGGAAACCAGAAGGCCGCTACCGGAAGAAACTTCTAGAACCCTGCTAGAATTGTCACGCCAAGTTCACATTTTTCATGATATTTACCCGTGTGATTTGTTGATGTTTAGGTAACCCACCCATTTATCGGTTTTGGAAAGACGATCTTCAACAGAAAGACAGCCCTGCGCCGAATGCCGGCACGGCTCGCATGGTGGAGACCACGGCCTATGCCTTACTCACCAGTCTGAGCTTGAAGGACATGAATTACGTGAGTCCAATCATCAGGTGGCTGTCGGAAGAGCAGAGGTACGGAGGCGGCTTTTACTCTACCCAGGTAATGCTTCTTTCTCTCGTGTTTTCTTCCTGGAGATGCTTCTTGTGCCTCCCACACCGCATACTCCACACTCCTTCCATAAAGATACGAATAAATGACTAGAATCAAGGGCCTGAGGAACATCCGCACTGACACCCTTCTCTCACAGAGGCGAAACTCAGCTCCAGGAGGTTCGTTCACAGAGTTAGTGGCAGAGCCAGCATCAGCACTCACACCTCCAAACTCCAAGCCCGATTCTTAGTTACCATGAAGGGCTAGGAGAGTTATCACAATTATATTAAATCCTATGTAAGAAACAGTGGCTGCCACGTAAATAAAGGCACTGATGTTCCTTTCCACAATACCGAGTGAGAAGTAAGAGGGATGCTGATTATTCGCATGTTTATTTGACTAGCTGCCAGTGTAAACTCATCTGAGTTTGTGTGTTTTGCATTTTGGGCCTCCCTGGCGGCTCAGATGGTAAAGCGTCTGTCCACAATGCGGGAGACCCGGGTTCGATCCCTGGGTCAGGAAGATCCCCTGCAGAAGGAAATGGCAACACACTCCAGCGTTCTTGCCTGGAAAATCCCATGGACAGAGGAGCCTGGTGGGCTACAGTCCGTGGGGTTGCAAAGGGCCAGACACGACGGGGTGATAACTACCATGTTGTTGCAGTGTGCCTCTACACTCAAGCTTATCTCCAGTGTTAGCATCTTCCCTGTTCCCTGGATGCTTGGGCAATGACAGGGTGTGTGTGTGTGTATATAAAATTTAGAGCTAGAGGGGTCCTTCAGGGTGATGTTGGTGATCATCTAATTCTAATCAGGGGAAGGAAATGGGTTTCACCATGGGCACAGCTGGAGGCTTAGGGAAAAGAGGACCCCACTGATGAGCATGGGCTGCTTGGACGTGAGAGAGAAGGAAGTCACAAATCTGCTCTCTGATTCAACCACATCTCCCCATTCTGTAGACGAGGAAGACAAGATCTAGAAAAATTAAGTTCATCCCGCTAGTGGTAAAAAGAAGCTGCCTGCCAGTGCAGGAGACATGAGACATGGGCTCGATCCCTACGTCAGGAAGATCCCTTGGAGGAGGGCGAAGCAATCCACCCCAGTATTCTTGCCGAGAGAATCACAAGCACGGAGGAGGCTGGCAGGCTACAGTTCATAGGGTTACGTAGAGTTGGACACGACTTAGAGTTGGAAGCGACTTAGCACTCACGCACACGTTTATTCCTTCAGCAAATATTTGTTGAATGACTACCATGTGCGTACCTGCTAAACGTGACGGATGCCAGGAGAGACGTACTGTTGCCCCCAAGAGTCTCACGTCGCAGTGGGGGGATGCCATGATAAACTCTACATAAAGTATCACCAATCGAGAAGAATGCTCTGAGGAGCAGAAGGGAAGAACACTGAACAGAATGATGAGAAGGGGGGATCCTTCATGTCTTCCCTGTGGGGCTAGCTAAGCGTGGAGATGAGGGTGGGGAGGAGATCCGAAGTTGTGCAAGGAGCTGGAGGCGTTCTGGAAAGGATGACTTGCCTGAGGTCACAGACTCAAGACACATGGAGAACCCGGATGTGAGCCACACTGCCTTCCTGTCCCTGCGACCAGCAGCATCCTCACTGGTGGAGGGAGACTCTTCTTCCCCCTCCACACAGGGGCCTGTAACTAGTTCCACTCAGTCACCCGGAGTTTCATCTCCAGACGGCACTGACTCGCCTTCTCATTAGAAAGTGTATTTGTAAACAGGGGGTATGTGAATGAGTAAACCTGTTTTTCACCTTGCCGTTTGTTGGTAGGATACAATTAATGCTATCGAGGGCCTGACAGAGTATTCACTCCTGGTTAGAAAACTCCGCTTGAACATGGATGTCAAAGTGTCTTACAAGAATAAAGGTGACCTCCACCACTATAAGATGTCAGAGGGGCATTTCCTCGGGAGGCCAATAGAGGTAAGTAAAGGATTTTTTAAATAAAGTGATACTTTATAAGTGGATGGGACCTTCGAGATCATCTGTCCTGCCCTTCTTATACAAACGCAACTATTCACCCTTAAACCTGAGATGAGTGCCCAGTGTGTCCTAAGCAGGGACGCCTGCCCTGTCCTGGGCGCTGAGGACCCAAAAGTAAAGCACACACAGCCCTTGTGCGGTAGAGGAGAGTCACTCCAACAAGCAGCGAAAACCAGGACCTTTGCTAGATTCACAGAAGGACAGACGGGAGCCTGCTGAGCCAGGCCGAGAGGTGAGAGCCGTTTCTCAAAGGCATCCAAATGCCAGGGTAAATCTGGAAGAATCAGAAGGAGTTAGCCAGGCGAAGAAAGGTGAGGAGAGTTTCAGATGTAGAGAGCAGCACACACAAAGGCTTGACAGTAGAGTGAGAGAGAAGACACACTCGGGAGTCTGCCCGTGGTTCCAGCGACCCTGGTCACACAAGCAGACTGTGGCCAAACTGGATACGGCCTGCCGGCCGCCCAACAGCCCACCCCATGTCCTTTGCTACTACCGGATTTTTAAAAACGAAAGCCTTGATGGCCAATGAGAATTTCCCAGGGGAAAGAATACTTTGGAAAAACTAGGTTCCATATCAGTAATAGTAGCTATCGGTATATAGATGCTGATATGTATTTTTTTAATTACCACATTTTAGACTATTTAAGGTATATTTAAACATACAAATAACTGGAAGTAGTTGTTACTTTCCACAGCCTTTTGTGCAAAGTAAATAAGCATGAGGATAGTACTGAATGCAAAAATCTTTCCAGGTACCTCTCAATGATGACCTCGTTGTCCTAAGCACCGGACAAAGCAGTGGCTTGGCTACAGTGCATGTGAGTATTTTGTGGAGAACAACTTGATTGAGGCTATATGCCAGCTTATAGTAAGTAATCTAAAAGAAAGAGACTTTGACACACAGTTATAGACATCTGGGCTTGGGTAACCGTAACTGAGGTAAGAGTCATTTACCATTCCTTCTGGCTATCTTGATAGCCATCCCCACAGTTTCTTTTTGAAAATGGCTGTTAATCTTTATATGTGTGTGTATTTCTAGAAATTATATATAAGTATATGTGAACAGTTGTATAGAGATAAATAATATTTATGTTTACATGTATATGTGTATGCATATGACGTGTATGTATGTATACATTCACGCGTATATACATGGACGCTGAGGTTAGTAACAGTCACATCTCATTTATCCAGCATCACTGCTGACTAATGTGTATATGTAAGGGCTTAAGTGTCTTCTATTTTTAATCACGGGCTGCATGGACACACATAAACAGCTTAGGAAAACTAAGCTGTACATGCCAAATGCCTAAGATAATGCAAGCTACGTGTTCTGAGCATAATTAACATTCTCCTGAGTATTGAATTGTGCGCTCATCTTTCATACATTTATTCCTTCAAAGCCTGTTTATCAGATGCATGTGGGCAGGCAGATGGGTGGCCCACCATTCTGTCACTTCTGGTTGCTCTCACTAACACCTACTTCTGGCAGCACCCCTGCCCTTCCACGCACATCTATAATTTGTTGTTACCACAGTGGTTTGTGGGCTGGAGAAAACCATACTTCACGACCTTGTGGTGTTCTGTGTAAAATTAGAGTATACAGGCACAGGGATGAAAGTCTGAAAAACTTTCCTGCAGAGTGAGGTGCTCAGAGTTGACTGCGTGGACTTTGGACCAAGGTTCTGCCTGGAGAGAGATCATTTTTAGCTTACTTTGGGCTTCTCAGTTAGGTTTCAAATTGTGGAGTTTGCCAAAAGTCCAGTTGCTGGGAAAATGGGTCTTTGATGCATCCCATTTGCACTGGGTGATAAAAATACTCGCATCCCGTTTTCAGCCGCAGTCCTGCCGTAATACCTTTTCCACTCCCCATTTTAAACAGTTTCTTGTTTACTTGTCCCAATATAGGTAAAAACTGTGGTTCACAAAATCAGTACCTCAGAGGAAGTTTGCAACTTCCATTTGAAAATTGAAACCCAGGAAATTCAAGGTAAAACAGCATGATTTACACTGTAATGTTGGCTAAGCACAAAGAATACCGAAGAGCTTCTCTGATTAGGAAAAGTGTGCTGAAGTAGCTTCTCATTCAGATTCTTTACCAGGTGGCATCTGAGCGACATCACTGCCATTCGTCATGATAGAGGCAGCTGATTAATGACAGTTGGAAACTGACACTAAACAACAATACCTAGGCTAAAAGTGTCCGCTGTTGATCCAGAAATTGTTTTGACTAGGATCTAGAGAAGTGGGATGGGGTGGGGGCTAGAGGGGAGGTTCAAGGGGAGGGAGACGTGGATACTCATGGCTGATTCATGCTGCATGGCAGAAGCTGACACGATAGTGTAAAGCAATCATCCTCCAAATAAAAGTCAATTAAAAATAAAAGCTAAGGGGAAACAGCACGTGACTAGGGCCTTCCCTGGTAGCCCAGTGGGTAAGGCTTTGCCTGTGCCGGCTCAGCCCCTGGTCAGTGAACTAAGAGCCCACACGCCTCCAGCCAAAAAACCAAAACATGAAAGAAAAAAAAAAAAACCCTAACAGAAGCAATATTGTAACAAATTCAGTAGTCTTTAAAAGGAAAAGAAGAATGTAACAGGCAGTAAGGGCCTAATTTCAGAACCTTGAATTTCTGTTAATAGTTTTATGCCTGTGTTCCATTCCCAAGCCCTGAGTTCCTCTCATCACTCTGTTGGGCTTCTATCCCGTACCCTTTCTGTATCCCTAGGAGTCTGGCAAATGCACATTTCTCGGCCTCCATCTTCAGCTTGGTCTCTTCGGGACCAATGAATCTTTCTTGATGCACCTGTCTTTTCTCTGCACGTGGCCCTCACATCCCTCTTCTGCTGGGCTGGTTCTCCCGTCCCAATCTAGAAGCAAGGCCACTTGCACACCGCAGTCCTCCTTGGCCCATGCCCTGGGACCGGGGAGTGTGCCTTTCCTCTGCCTGAAAGCTTCTGTTGTGACTCAGAGTCCTGCTCCTGCAGGAAACTTCCGACTACCAGAGAATCTAGATATGGGCGCTTCCTCCCTGCCACCTCCCCAGACACGTTACCAACACAGATCTACCTTAAACGACTCCTTCCTTATTAAGTTCTTGGAGAGCAGAGAACTGTTCTAATGATTTCCACAGCTCCTGGATTGTCAGGAGCCAACTGACCACTCCATTAAAACCAGAATTTCCATTAAAATCATCAAAAGTGCCAACTCCCAAATCTCAAATAATTTCTAAGTGTGTTCAGAGGCCTGCTCATTAATGATTCTGCTCTGACGTGTTCCAGAACAAGCTAAAAACAGTTTACTCTTATTTTTGTGTGTCTGTCTGTTTCGTGTGCCAGCCTTCGGCTACAGCAGCTCAGAATACAAGCGCATAGTGGCCTGCGCCAGGTGAGCCCGCTTCCACCAGGGGGAGAGTACACCTCAGGGCCTCACTTCTGCCAGAGCTTTCTCTCACCAAATCTTTTTGAATGATAAAGATGTCCAGAAGATGTGAAATTGTCTGCTTTTCTTTAAATGTGGAATATACCAGGTATTCTTAAACAGCTACTTACTCTACAGAACAGTTTTGTTTTGCTCATATACGCTCTTCTCTCCCATTTGTTGGCCTTTTTCTAATTCAAACACTATATTATTAATTTGTCTTCCAGAAAGGTAGATTATGATATACAAGTATTAGGAAAAGAGCAAAGTATTCTCTCAGAAGCGGCTCCCACTCTTTTACTTAGAAAAATCATGTTCGCCCAACAAAATTCCTGGTCATTAGCAGACAGCCCTCTGCTAAGCTGCTGCCAAGCCGCTTCAGTCGTGTCTGACTCTGTGCGACCCCATAGGCAGCTGCCCACCAGGCTCCCCCGTCCCTGGGATTCTCCAGGCAAGAACACTGGAGTGGGCTGCCATTTCCTTCTCCAATGCATGAAAGTGAAAAGTGAAAGTGAAGTCGCTCAGTTGTGTCCGACTCTTCCCGACCCCATGGACTGCAGCCCACCAGGCTCCTCCGTCCATGGGATTTTCCAAGCAAGAGTACTGGACTGTGTTGCCATTGCCTTCTCCGAGCAGCCAGCCAGTGGTTCCCAAATCAGGTTGTACACTGAATTCATCTGGAGAGCTTTTAGAACTCTGCAGAACTCTGTCCGACTTCACCCCCTGCAGGGTCTTCTAATGGTAGCCAGGGCTAAGAACCTTGGATTACCCTTAGCAGACGAACTCCAAGGCCTGATTTGACCACTAGTTGCTACTAGTAACAATTTACCGTAAATGTAATGACTCGCAGGGGCTTCCCAGGTGGCTCAGAGGTAGAAAGAACCCACCTGCCAGTGCAGGCGATCACTTGCAATGCAGGAGAAGCAGGTTCAGTCCCCGGGTTGGGAGGATCCGCTGAAGGAGGAAATGCAGCTGCCTCCAGTATTCTTGCCTGGGCAAGTCCACGGACAGAGGAGCCCGGCGGCCGCAGTCCATGGGTCTCAAAGAGTTTGACGCAGCTGAGCGCACGCGCGCACGCACACACACACACAGTGACTTAAATGTATTATCATTCTGGAAGTCAGAAATCCTCAAATCAAGGTGTTACTGGGGCCCTGTTCCTTCCGGAGGCTCCAGGGGAGCCTTTTCCAGATTCTAGAGACAGCTGCTCTCCTTGGCCTGAGCCCCCTCCCTCCATCTTCAACGCCAGCAGCACAGCATCTTTTAGTATCCCCCTCTGACTCAGACCCCTGATTCCACCGTCATATCTCCTCTGATTCTCCTGCTTCTTTCCCTTATCAAGACCCTTGTGATCATATTGGACTCACCTGGATATTCAGGAGACTCTCACTGGCTCAAGAGCCTTACCTTAATCATACTGCAAGTTCCCTTTGCTATTTAAGGTAACAGATTCACAGGTTTGGGGAGTAAGAGATGGACACCTCTGTGTGCCATTGTTTTGTTTACCAAGCCACCCTCCTAAAATGTTTATGAAAACATGCCTATATACCTTGGTGATCACAGAGTGAGTCAGGCAATGGAAGAGCCAGAGCTGGAACACAGGGTTCTTCCTTCTTCTTTCTACCACCCCTTAGGACCTCCTGTTCTGTGCTATTTTCTTAATTCTTCCTATTCTCAACAACAGTGATTTCCATGGCTGGTATTTTACTGTTTATACTTGTTATCACACATGATGCAAAGCATTCAGAATGGGTAACTTAGAAATCCCATGCAGTTATGTCATAGATCAGAGCTGAAAAGGATTTTAGGAACAATATAGTAATTCGATTATTTTAGTGGTAAAGAAACTGAGGCACCAGGAGGTGAAGGAACCTGCCAAGTTCTCAAGTTAGAGTCCAGCTTCCGAGTCTCCTCCTTCAGGCAGTGTTATGTGAGACCGCCAGCCTTAAGGAACAGCTCGCTGTTTCTCAGTTGCTCGATCTCGTCTCCCAGCCTTGTCTGTGATCCCAGGCCAGTCCCTCTCCCCTCGGGGTCCCTTCGTCAGCTGGTGAAGCCCTGCCTTCCGTCCTGGGCCGGCTCGGCCCTCTGCCCCCTCCACACCCTTCTTCACTCCCTGAGGACCTGCTGAGGCCACGCTCTCCTGGGCAGCTCCGTTGCTGCCATTCCTGCTTTGGGTGCCTCTCTCTGGCAGACAGGGTGTGATCACTCTCTAAGTCCCTAGCATGTGTTGCGGGGAGGTATGAGCAAACTCGTTCTGGGCAAAGCGAGAATCAGTGTGTGGGACCTACAGGGAGGCACCCCGAGTGAGCACAGGAAGGGCTCCGGGGTAGGATAGCTAGACTCCTGAGGGCGGCTTCTGCCATGAAGGACTCAGGTAACTGTCAGAAAATCACTTCACTTCTCCAGGCCTCTTCTGTAAAGCAAGAATATTGGACTGCCTGATCCCAAAGCACCTTCCAGTATTTCCACAACGCTGCTATGCGTAAAAGGGCTCTCACCAAAAACTTATTAATTTGCATTCCAGATTGTTAATCTACAAAAGAAAGCAATAGAGATATGGTATTCAGTATTCTATCCTTTGTCTTTAGTTTGTTTGTTTTTTAAAAATAAACTGGGGACAGAATGTTAAAAAAAAAAAACAAAAACCCAGGTAGAACATGCTTTTGGCTTTATGATGCTGAAGTTGAGTTGGACAAATTCCAAACGTAACTGTGTAGTACTTATTCATGTGAGAAATCCTTTGCCTTCAAATGCACACTCTCCTGTTGTAAGAAAATGCCAGCACAGTTTCTATACTGAGAGGGTCTCTTTCGTGTATTTAGCTTTTTACAACTTCTCTGTTGTATTCACAAGAAAAGAAAAAAGGATTTCATTTCTCTCCTTCTCTTGGAACAAAATGCCTTTGGGAAGGATTGCTGTCTTTGGCAGCAGGCAAAGGGCTTCTTGAAAGGAAGGTTTCTGTTCCATGGTTGAAACAGTCGCCATGGCAACCAGTCATCAAGGCTCCAGCAACTTTTCATAGACACTCTCCACTCAGGAGGCCCTTTTCCGTCGTGTTGACAGAGGATTTGCATCTGTGAGCCAGAGTTCTCCACTTCTGGTGACACTCAGTCGTCCAGTCACCGGGAGGCTGGATGCCCTATTCTCAGTTACACGTTGCCTTATATTTTGTTCCAAATTATTAATTTGGTGAAGAATGGGGTTAAATTTTATAAGCCAGAAATTTTATACTATTTACATTTTTATGGCAAATATAATATCTCAAACTTCTAATAGGGTCTGCTTTATGCATGCTAGATAAGATTGGGAAAAGAGAGTCCTTATCACCTCACTAATTTGAATAATAGCTCCCATTTCACTCATACTTATTTTGGGGGGTGAGATCAGTTCACCCCCTGTGAAGCTGTCTCCCCAGGCTCTTCCTTTAATCCTGACGCCTCCCCGAAGATCTACTCTCAAATGTTCAGCTTTCTCTCCCACATCTTGAGGCAGGAATCTAAAATTCAACCTTTGCAGAACACACTCGAATCCAGTCCCTACCCCACCAGCCTTCTCCTCTTTTAGCATTAACTCTGCTTAATTGTAGCAACAGGCCTCTATGCCTCTCAAAACAAAGTCTTGGAATTATAACTTTAAAGCACAAGTTTATACTTTTTCACAATTAATTTTACAAATAAGAAAATGAACTCTAGAAAGGGGAAGTAATGTGTAGAAATATCTCAGCAGAACTGGGATAAAACCCAAGTTTCCTAATTCCCCATTTCAGTATTCTTTTCTCTCATACCAGAGAAGCACAAACAAATCGAATTGCCCCTGTTACTCCTCTGCCTTTCTCCTCCGCTTCCCCAAAGCACAATTCCTAGACAAAGGATATTTTTTAAATAAAATATCTATTGTGAAAATTTTAGAAAATAGAGAAAAACATGGGAGAGAAAAGAGATGATCTGTTATGATCTTGTCATCCAGAGGAAGTAGCTGCTAACATTTAGTGTGTTCCTTCCAGTCTATTTCTTAACATGCTTATCGAGTCTCTTGCCAATATACAGTTAATTTTTTTCTTCGAATATGCTCTGCTAGAGAAAGAATTCAGATGAGAATCAATAGACTTATGAAGCCCTGAGGCGAACTAGTCGTGTGACCTTGAACAAGTACCTTACTCTCGCCCGCAGTCTCCTCAACTAGCTAATTAAGAGATTGGACTGAATAGCCTTTCTAATCTCCTCCAACTCCAGAATGGCAGTCCACCAAGGTTACTGATCAAGTGAGGAAAGGGTTGGGTAGATGACGCAGAGGTCTCTCTAAACTTCAGAGGTGATAACACATATATCACAAAGAAGCAGATACTTGGAGACTCGAGTTAGAAAGTCAAAGCCTACCAAGGAACAGG
This sequence comes from Redunca redunca, assembly GCA_006410935.1. NCBI lineage: Eukaryota > Metazoa > Chordata > Mammalia > Artiodactyla > Bovidae > Redunca > Redunca redunca. The sequence goes on along the minus strand of SJYQ01096179.1, from coordinate 14,859 downwards.
GCCTTTCCTCCAAGAATCTTATCCATTTACTTGTTTCATGTCCTCATTTCTCCCTTATTTCAGCTACAAGTTCAGCAGTGAAGAATCGTCGTCTGGGTCCTCCCACGCAGTGATGGACATCTCTCTGCCTACTGGAGTCAATGCAAACCCAGAAGACTTAAAAGCTGTAAATGTCTTCTCTTAAATATTGTGATGGATACTTGCTTTTACTTACTGCATTATTTTACAAAGCTATTTCCATTCATTCGATGTCACTTTCTTAGACTCTCCCAGAATATTGTTTTCAAACTGATAATCTACCTAAGTTTTTATTTTTCAAAGTGAAACAGGGGCAAGTATTATGCTTGCATGGACAGAATAACGTGAGTGCATGTGATGACATGCTCAGACCCTTTCAAGGGGAGGAGCTGTTCTTCACTGTCTTTTAAATAGCGAATTACATCCCCATGACCTCACATTCCATCACTGGGTGAATGCTCTTTAACAGAAAGGTCGCGAAGTTAAATTTGAGCTTTTCTCTTTGTTCCCTTAGCTTGTGGAACAGGTGGATCAATTATTAACTGATTACGAAATCAAAGACGGGCATGTTATTCTGCAGCTGAACTCGGTAAGTTTCACCTTGCACCATTTTCCATTCATTGTTACTCTTTAACAGCTGCTGCCTGAAATATTTTGAGTCTTTTGTCTCTCATGATTTTCTTAATCTTTGAATTTGTCAAACAGATTCCTTCCAACGAGTTCCTCTGTGTTCGATTCCGGATAATTGAACTTTTTGAAGTTGGGTTTCTGAGCCCTGCCACTTTCACAGTGTATGAGTACCACAGGCCAGGTAATCACCTCGACTCTCACATTTCTTCCGAAGACTGCTCCGTATTTATTATGGAATTTGAAGAGAGGCGCTTGAGGCCTGCAGATTGTATACATTTCCTCTCTCGGGGCTCACTCTTCACAAGCGTCCCCGCTGGGACAGACAACCAGTGGATGAGCAGCCACTTCTCCGCTCCGGCCCTCAGGCTCTTCATGTTTAGAATAGGCGAGCCGGCTCACTGCTCCCACTCACATTCTCTGCCTCCAGTTTACCCTGGGTGTTTACGGTTCCCATTGGTCTCTGCTTTCTTGAGAAGGCCGTTTACCCTACTGTCCGTTTCAGTCTTCACAGCGTCAGCTTCCCCTCTGTCTACATTCCCAGCACACTTTGCAGACAGCTCTCTCACAGCGCTCGTCACGCTGCACCGTGATTATATGTTTGCACGTCTTTGTGTGTACCCCCAGAACATTCTCATCCTCTGCCCCGAGCATCTAACCCAGGGTCAGGTACGTAGCATGCATCAATAAGTGCTGGATGAATGACCTCTGCGTTTGGTCATTCAGCCACTTCTGATAACTCTCCACTTTGGTTCACAAGGCAGGTGACTCCACTCTGGCCAGTTCTACTTGTAACAAAACTCTTAACGTGAACCAAGACTCTGAGACCCATTCAATCTAGTTTTACTTCTGAAATCATAGGTTATGATACTTAGCCTCTCCTTGAAAAAGAACTATACACACACACACACACCCCCATATGTGTGTCTCTTTTCTCCTCCTGAACAATAGGGAAGAAACAACAACAATGCTTTTCATCTCTAGCCTAAACAATTACCAATTGTAATTCTTTCAATAGACTCTCATGTAACATAATTTATTTCTTCTCATTCATTGAAACACCAAATACTTTCATTCTCAGAAGTGAGTATGGCAGAGTAAGACTTCAAGCACAGAGAGGGGGAATATTTTGAGTGTAGAGGGGCCTGTCTTAGGACAGGCAGTTCATAATTGAACTTTCCTGGGCCTCAGCTACAGAAAGAGGGTTTGGAGTGGGTGATTAAGGAGCCATGGGCGGAATTCACTGATGGGTAAACTGCGTGTTCGCCGAGCCACCTCTTCTAACTGCACTTTCATTGCCGCAGATAAACAGTGCACCATGTTTTATAGCACGTCCTACACCAAGCTTCAGAAAGTCTGTGAAGGAGTAACATGCAAATGTATCGAAGGTAAACTTCATTTAATGTGTTCAGGCTGTCTACTTGTTTAAAGCAGCCACTCATCATCTGGGGCTAATGGGGGAAGCAGTTTGACAAACTGTCATTTCTCAGAAGTAGAAATGTAATCTCATCTAATGGAAAGTGCATCCCTCGAGCACTGTAAGGCTACATCGCGACGGCCTCCAGAACAAGAGAAACACCATCAGGCGGTTGTTGGATGTCGGAAAGATAACATGATGTGAAATTCTTACCTTTTACCCGGTCTTTTTGGTGCAATAGGACCATTGCTTAAGCGAACAGCGGCTCTGGAGCGAGCCACTGTCTCCTCTCTGCTTCCCCTAGTCCTCCCCAGTTAGAGACGCTCTCCATTCAATCTCTTGCCAATCAAGGCAGCCTAGCTGGCCAAAGAAAAGCCCCAGAACTCAACAATAATCAACTGCAGGCTCCATGAGGGTCTGAGTTGATTTTGGTTTTCTTTTGTTTTTCAAAATCCGTAAAATCTACACATTTCTTAGGCACTTATTTCTCCCTCTTACAGCATAAATTGGTCATCAGTTTGGTTCCTTCAAGAGATGTTTGATTACACTCAAAACGGGAAAATGTCCTCCTTTTTTTAGTGAAGCATATATATTTCTGAAGCGCTTCATGTATATGTGAAGAGCACATATATTTCTGGGAGTGGCTGCCATTCTAAGTCCCGTGTCCAAGACTTTGTGTTTTGTTGGTTTTGCTTTTGCTTTGCATACTGTTTCACTTTACGGAAGAGGAGGAAACGGGGGCAGGTCTTAGGAATCCGATATTTGTAAGATTATACTGAATTGTCTCAGGGCAGATGAGGAAAAACTATGTTTACTCCCAAAGGTGTTTGTTCCTTACGTTAACCTAACTTGTGCTGTCTTTCACAAAATCCAGCTGACTGTGGGCAAATGCAGGCAGAATTGGATCTGACAATCTCTGCAGCTACTAGAAAGGAAACAGCGTGTAAACCAGACATTGCATATGGTAAGTTGGAAAGTTTAATATATAGTTCCGTTAAACATGACATTTTATGAAAGCATGATCAGTTAGGAAGATCTACAACTTCACACAGTGATTATTTAGCTGCAACATTCCACATGCTCCCTTAAGGAAAATGTCATCAGTTTTCAGCATTAACATGCAAAGTTATTTATCCTTCAGCTAAGAAATATGATTTTCATTAAAAATGATGGGAGTGAGGTGCACACACAGCCAAAACATTTTATCCCACCAGACTCCATTGAATTAAAAGTGCTAAAACGTAGTCACAGAGGACATTTGAGAAGCCGCTGAGGTATATGATTTCGCTCCTGCCTTCTTCCGCTTGATCTAGCAGAGGCAGAAACAAAGATGGTTTGGGGGTCTGAGTGTTTTCCAAACTCCCTCCAAAGACACGGTAAAAGTGTCAGTACTGAATAATTTTTAATCTATCACAATTGCAATCCACATTTGAGACTCTCTCCATCTCAAAAGGAGCATCTCCTTCTTGTTGTCCAGATCTCAGAGCTAAATCAAATGCCCAAGCAGAGTTGCAGACACAAGTTCCTCGTAGAATTAGACCCTTTATTTTCTACCTGTAGCTTCCAGTGTTTACTTCTGTCTTTTTTAAGAAAAAGAGAACAAACAGATAGTACACTATTTCAAATTTTTCTTGACAACTGGTAGGAGGGATTTTATAAATAAGCTCAGTGCTGCTCATGGAGCCTTTTCTGTTTTCCAACTGTTTTCATATATGGTCTCTCACTGGTGTCCCATGAGCCTCCTTGGAGGTAACAGTGAAGAAACTGAGGCTCTGAGAGACGCAACAATTTGCTCAAAGTCATGCAGGAAGCAAGTAATAGAACCAGGACACATTCTGGTCCCCAGTATTATTTCCAGTAGATCACTGAATTCTGTTCATGGAAATAACAACCATGAGAATGGATCTTGTGTGGCTCATGATCTTTCTTTCCTTCGAATTCATCTTGAGTTGTTAAAAAATGCTAAAAAGTTGCCTAACTCAGCCAAGACCCACTGCAACTTTTAAAATATACTGAGAATTGAAGAGAATTCTATATTGTTTTCCCCTAAAATTTAGATCCAAATTATTTCTTTCCACCGTAACAGAACAATTTTAACTCTTAAATTTAAAAAAAATCTGTTTTACACAGAGAGTACATGCAGTCAGGATTTAGTTTACCACATTCAAGAAAAAGCTTAGCAGGTTTTTTTTGAGCTACAGGTTAATGATGGAATCGCGGAATAGAAACAAAATTAAACGGTTCCTTCACTCCGCCTATGCCTACAGTAGGTTCATTGCCCTTAACTACTATAAATAATTAAGAATCTGAAATTTAGGGCATTGTTTAAGCCACTAATTTACACAGCCTTTGGTTCTGCCATGGTGAGTTCTTTCACTGAGCTGTATGTCTTGCTACCTAGCTAGGATCTCAAAAATGAACACAGAAATTTAGGTCATTTACTTTAACCCCAAAGAAAGCAAGAACAAGAGGATTTTTTCTCAGGTCACAAAGAAGAGATGGGTCTCTTCAAGCTGGTCATTTCAGACACAAAGTCAAACACACCATAGATTAAAAATTGATGCCTGAATGAAGGGAAGACAAGATTGAGAATGTCTCATATCAAATAGCTGCCAATCCAAGCAAAGATGAGTTGGAAAACAGAGTCCTATCAAAAACCAAAGATCAAAACCAATGAAAGTCACTGAGGCATGGAGGTGAGGGAACACGGAGACTCCTACGACAGGTCGGAGCGATAGATACAGGGCCCCTCTGTGGGCATGCAGAGAAGGAAGCGGCTCTTCATCTTCAAAGGTCAGAATCTGAACTTTACATCTCAGGCCTATTTTGTTTTGTGTGCTTTTTAAAATTTAATATTGCTCTTATCCTAATCAACCTGTTCTGTAACAGTGGGCAGAGTGATCCCTTAGAGTCATGGGCAGTAGAATCTCGCTGGGAGCATTGGGAAGCCTTCTTGGAAGAAATGAGATTTACCACAGGGCACCCATAAGAGCTTGCCACACCTCATTGTTTGTCTGTTTCACAGACTCTGGCCTCTATTGGATGTGGCATTGGTGGTAACAAGCATAAATTATTGTGTGTGTGCCTTTTTTTTACCAGCTTATAAAGTTGAGATCATAGCTGTCACTGAAGAAAATGCTTTTGTTAAGTACACTGCAACCCTCCTGGATATCTACAAAGCTGGTAAGAATTCATTAGTTCTTTCATTCAACAGATATTTAGTCCTTACTATGTGGCAGGCATTATATTAGACACAAAGGATATAACTCGAATAACACAACCAGAGTTCCTGCCTTCATAAAGTTTATATTCTATTCGAGGAGACACATTTTCTTTTTTTAAAGGAAACGGATAAAATAAACAATTAAAAAGTATAAGTACTATATTTGAAACAGACATGGAGTTAATAAGGGAAATACCTTCAGAGTGGTAACAGATGGTCTGTTTTAGGATATGCTAGTAAGAGTTAGCCATTCTTAAAGGTGAGAGTGTAGGGAATCAGATGGGCAGGAGCTGGGTCGCACTGGGGTTTATAAGGCAAGGTGAGAAATTTGGGTTTTATTCTAGAAGTTCAGAGGGTAGCTAATAAATGGTTTTAGGTGGGCAAGAAACGTTTTCTGATGTCTGATTTTTAAAATCATTCTGGCTCCAATTGAAGGGAGCAAGAGCCGAAAGAGGGAAACCAGTTAGGAGCATCTGTGAAGCTCAGAGCCTCGGCTCAGAGGCCACGCGAGTTTTGATAGAAATGAGCTCTAGTAACCGATGCGATAAAATGAATTCATATGGAAATAGCACATAAAACAACAGTTTAAAATATGTTCCCTTTTATTCCCTAAGTAAGAGAACCTACAAATATTATAAAATTGCTTGTCAAATGATGTACATGGTAAAAACAAATGACTCATTAAATCATATTTAATTGCAAATAAGTTTTTGTTGTTTTATTTAGAAATTGTCAGTGTTGTTTTGTTTGACTCACTGTAGGGGCCTCTGTTTGAGCTTTGATTGACAACAAGGATCCACATCGAATGTTTCTAGTTATGCCTCTCTGAATTGATAGTCATTACGTGACGTCTGCCCCACAAAGTAATTTCTCCTAATAGCAACAGTATTGTGCAAAGTACGGAACCCTTTCTCAGTTTCTGCTAAACTAGCAGGAATTACATTCAAATGTTCCTCATCTTTATGATACCACCTAACATTTCCATGTATTTAATATATGTCTTATCAGCTAAATTATAAAAACAATTTATTGAAATGTCACATTTAATTTTCCTAAGTTTTATTTCCCTTCAACCCTCAGAGTTTTACAAACATATTTGACAAAGTTTCAGGATTCACATTTTTAAAAACTTAAAATGTTTACTCCTGTGTCTGTGAAAGTGAATCTATCAGATGATGTGGTTTATAAACTACCTTTGCAGTTTTAGCAATATTGGCTGCCTTTCAAAATGCCAATATTTTTCCAATTTTTATTATTGCAGTTTTTGAAGTCTCCACACTATTTCTTATTCTGTCTAGTGTATATTAGGTATATGGTAGAATAAATATTAAATTTATGAAAACAATATTTAAAGTGATTCTTGTTTGCCTTGTGTCTTTGATTGCATTATCCGGAGACACTTGACTCAGAAGGTGCCAAACTGAAACAGCTGTAAATTTCAGGATTCTTACTAAAGCCTCAGATTTCTCCCTGACATTCCATTTGTGCAATAAGGTTGTTCTTATAAATATTTCTCATCGACACCTTTTTTCTCAGTTTGATACGTTGTCCTTCCTGTACTTTGAGTTCAACAAAACCCATGAAGCCAACTTCAAAGCCTCTAATTTTTTATTTTAAGTTATTTAAAACATGTTTTATATTAAATAGTTGATTTTCTAGAAAATGATTGAACTTTTATTACCTCGTGTATATTTCTCAAAAGCTGTGTTCTCATTACAGTAGGTATGAAATTTTGCTGTAAGTGGGACCATAACTCTAAGTTATGGCACTGGGTTTACACTTATTTTTTTCCTTTTGAAATGCTATCAAGTATTTCAAATATGAAAATGTTTATTTTTAACCATACACTAGAGTTTAAAATTCTAGTAATACTTTCCAAATTTTTCTTTGCTTGATCAACACTCTGACAACATTTTTTTCTGACTTTTATTATTTCAAATGTTTCACTGTGTGGAGTTGAGTTGTGATGGTGTCTCACTGATGATCACAAGTGTTCTTTATTTGTAACATGATTGCCATTTTGACAAAATAGGTAAGCACTCTTAGCACTTTGATCTTTGCACAACCCAATTTTCAAGCACTTTTGCAACCAACATACACATCATAGGCAATAAGACATTCCTATTTTTACCGAAATAATCAAGTGCTTTTCATTCCAGAAATACAAATTACTTATTTTGTATCAATTATTGCCTAGTATCAAAAGATATTCCAGACTGTTCTGAACTTTGTGCAGAATCAGATGATTCCCAAGCTGTAGTTCTTTGTCGCTTTCATTTCTTCTCTGTTCTGTCAGTTCAGAAGATTCATGTTTATGACATTTAAAAGGAAATGTAAAGAAGGTTTTGCATGGTTTGTTATCTCTTCATTCTGGCTCTTCATTTTTAACATATATAGATTTTTAATTTATATAAAATATCAAAACACCACACATTTACCACTTACACAAGAAGTGCTGCTAAAAATAAGCCAAAATAAAAACTAAACTATTTAGAATCAAGGGCAACTATGTAGTTCAAGGATAATGATGTTATTATCTTGTGACTGTTGTTTCTTCTAAAATACAGGTGAGGATATAAATGAAAAATAGATGAGTGATTGTTGAAACTGAGGTTAATTATTCTCCCTTCTGCATATGCTTGACATTTTCCATAACAATAGGTTGTTAAAAATAATAAGACCCCCCGCAGTAACACTGCTTACCATGACAGGAACTGACTTGGCAAATAGTGCTGGGAAGGTTGTTTGAATGTTGCTGCAACAGGAAGTCATGTATGAATGGTCACCAGCAGCGCCTAAGAACATTAGCTTGAGCTAATGTGGGTACACTAATTGTTTTACTAATTAATGTTTACCACTTGTGCAGTTACTATTGTGTGCTATTGAGCAACAGTTTCAGGTGTTTTTCAGGATTTAACAGTTAGGGTGACTCAGCCAGAGTTTAATAACTGGACACCAGGCCTGAAAATATGCCAGTGAATACCCTGTCCTGGCCTCAGGAGGTTTCCAGCCTAGCAGAGGGGCCAGGCATGTGGAGGGAGATGATGATAGAAACTCAGGTGTAATGGGAATAAGGAGAAAACATATACTTAGGACAAAGAGCATCAGGGAATATTTACGGAATACTGGGAGGACTGAAGATGCATTTAAAGATGGGTGAAAGAAAGAAAGTGAAAGTCCCCAGTCGTGTCTGACTTTTTGCGACCCCCTGGAATAGTTCATGGGATTCTCCAGGCCAGACTACTGGAGTTGGTAGCCGTTCCCATCTCCAGGGGATCTTCTCAAGCCAGGGATCGAACCCAGGTCTACCACATTGCAGGTGGATTCTTTACCAGCTGAGCCACCAGGGAAGCCCCTCAACTCTGGAAAGCTTCTGTTAATTCCTGGTTCTAATGAAAAGAACTTAAGTAGTGCTTACTATGTTCCAAACACTTTTCATGTTTTAACCCATTTAACCTCCCAGCAGTTCTGCAGGGTAGGTTTTACTGTGATGCCCGTTTTGGGGATGAAGGATCTGAGCCTCATTTGTTCAGGTACACAGCTAGGAAGCGGCAGGGCTGGGGTTTGGCCTGGAGAGCCTGATCCCAGAGCCTGAAGTCTCAACCACAGGGGCAGTGCCAATACCCATTAGCCTGTCGATAGAAATTTACACTGAATAATAAATAGCCACGAGGAACTGGAATGCTCAAAAGAGTTGAAAACTGTGACATGTGATAACCTTGCTGTGTGTCTCTCAGGAGAAGCTGCTGCTGAGAGAGACGCTGAAATCACCTTCATTAAAAAGACAACCTGCTCCAACGCCAACCTGGAAAAAAGAAAACAGTACTTAATCATGGGTAAAGAGGCCCTGCAGATAAAATACAATTTCCGTTTCAAGTAAGTCACCAGTATTTTGGAGTCTCTGATCTTCCATCCAAAACTGAGCGCAATTTATTCTTAAACCCACTACATGTTTCTTTCCCGCCCTGCTCTTAACCAACAAACCTTTAGGAGCATACATGAAATACTGTGAGCTTAAAACAAAGAACTCCTCAAAACCACCAGGGCAGCTGAGGTCTCGCTGAGGTTAAACCAACTGTGTGCCCAGGTCTGGCAGTTAATCTGGGGTCACTCATCGACTCCCCTTTACTGCACCCGCCTTCTCAGTCCTCAGACTGTTCTGTCTAAGGAGGACAGTGTTTGGATACATGTTTTATTATCTGTTTTTTAAAAAATAGACCTTGAAACAGATGTTGTTCCTGCCTTGAACCAAGGGAGCCCCGAGCAGCTCATGATCTCCAGGGTTTGTGGACCTTCCCAGGGAGAGGCCAGTTCAGAGGAGTTTGGCCCACAGCCTGACCCCTGGGCACCTGAGCAGCTTGGCTCAACTGGACTCAGCTCTCCTCTATCTGTGGCCACCATCACAAGTGATCCGTTTGCATTATTCCTTGGCAGGTACATCTACCCGTTAGATTCCTCGACCTGGATTGAATATTGGCCTACAGACTCCAGGTGTCCATCATGTCAAAGATTTTTAGAGAATCTAGATGAGTTTACTGAAGACATCTTTCTAAATGGCTGTGAAAGTGCCTAAAGGTCGGCTGCATCCAGTTTGCACTGTGGACTCCTGTTGTTGAAGTTTTTTTTTTCCCAACATTCACAGCTGGTCTTATTTGGAAAGTTCACTCTACTTAGAATGGGGGACACTTGCTTTTATTAGAGAACAATTTAAGAGCAGTAACTCTCCGAAACAAAATGTCCTTCAGGGGGCCTGGAGACAGACACTCATTCCAAGGTTACTGGACACCAGAAGCAATAAAATTGGAACCCTCCTGAAACCTGCCGCTCAGGAATGCTTGCCGGGGACAAAGAATAGCCCCATTGAAATGTAGTATCTTACAAAAACATGGCCTTTGCTTGAAAGAAAATACCACGGAACAGAAAACCGATCATTAAAGCCTGACTTTGCTTTCAAAATGTGTGAAAAAGCGTGTTATTTTATGCTAGGTCAGCTGCAACCGCGCAAAGACAGGCAAATTGAGAAAGGTGGAGAAGGCCGCCCCTCAAAGCCCTCAGCAACCTGAGAAGGTAGGCGCCTTGTCCCTGCTGCCTCCCTTCCTGTTGCCCCCTCTGTACCCCATGTGGATCCCCTGCTCCCCTCTCCACCCTCCCAGCGCCTACTCATTTCCCCTGGAACGCGCTCTCCTGGAAGGCAGGCCCCAGGACAGCCACCTGGTGAAGAGAAACCTAGTGGAAATCCAGACACCTTTGCTCTTGCTCTGACCAGGTCTCTGAGCCTCCCTTCAGGATTTATCAATGAGGATTTCTAACAGCAGGCTCGTTTGTAAGTGATATTCTGCAGCAGTTAGATCTTATGGAAGAGTTCTCCTATTTATTCCCATTTAATGTCTCCAGAATCTCATGGAGTACGAGAATTATTATTACCCCCATTCCAAGAAGACTTGGAGGCCGAGGACCCAAAGGGATTTGAGGATGAGGAATTTGAGGATCAGAAAAGGAAGCGATTCGCCCAGCCTCGTAAGAGGCAGAGTGGGAGACCAAACCCCAAGGTGTGCTCACCGTCTGAACACCTCCCTCTCCCACCGCACTGCCCCCTCCCATCGCTTGTCAGGTTTGATTCCCTAGGAGCAAGGCAGGATGCCGGTGGAGTGTCTTTCTTCCTTAGCTACAGTTTAACCAGCCCCGCTGAAATGTCACAAGGAAACACAAACCCTGGATGAAACGGCAACAGTGACTGAAACGCATTCCCTTTTTGAGAAATCTGCGCCTTACCGGTAGGCCTCACGAAGCTACACAAGGCCTTGCACTGTGCCTTGTAAGTTAAACTAAGATTTTCCAGCTTCAAGGAACTAAGGATTTATTTTCGTTAATGTCAGAACTCACATTGAAGGCACTCCCTTGGCAAAAACAACCCTTGTGTCCAATATGCCCAAACTCGCTGCCAACGAGGGATGAGGGGCCCCCAGAGCAGGCCTGCGGCGCCTCTAGTCACCTTCTCGCTGAGAGCTGGGCAGCAGGACCTCTGCGGTAACCCCGCTCCCCGAGGCCCCAGCATCTCAGCCTTCTCCTTGAGCACTGTTTCAAGTAGGTCAGCCACAGCGGCCTAATTAACTTACAAAGCAGCTGAACTTCCAAACTTCAAAGCAGGCCTTTGGGAGTGAGCCCAGCTCCACTGAAAAACCCACCAGCCCCTCTTCAGCAAACTTGTAGGACTTAGACACACTTCCTTATCGAGGCTTTTGTGGCCCTTCTCTCAGCTGGGGCCCTCCTCGAGCCTGTATTCCTTGCAGTTATCTGCTTGCTCCTGTGTAGCTGTTCCGTGTGCAGCCTCCTGGCCTCGCTGTTAGCTCCCGGTGGGCAAAGTCTGCGTCCTCTCTCTACTGCTGTGTCCTGTGCCTGGCTTAACGCCGAACACATTCCAGGGACTCAACAAGTCCTGGTGGATTCTAACCCTGGCAGGGGTTTGGGACAAGCCTCTTCGTCTTTTGGATGGCCTGTGCATGAGGGGAGTCACACACCTTAATGCCTCTTTTATCTAGAGCCCCAAGAAGAAATGCTACAATCTTTTGTTATGAAACGGAAGACAGGACTGCATGGCACGTCGGCATCCACATGTCAGCCATGTGTTTCTCCCTGTAACTGTAAAGGGAGCTCAGAGAAGTGAGTGAGCGTATGAGCTGGAGGAGCCTCCAGAGGCTTTCTGGAGGACTCTGGAAGCGTAGAGAGAGGCACAGTGTAGCAGAAGCTGGTAAGAGGCACGCTGCTGTTCTGCTGCTGCGTCACGTTCGGCTCTTTGCAACCTGTGGACTGCAGCCCGCCAGGCTCCTCTGTCTAGGGGATTTCCCAGGCAAGAATACCCTAATGGCTCAGCAGACAGAGAGTCCACCTGCAGCGCAGGGGACACAGGAGAGGCGAGTTTGACCCCTGGGTCCGAAAGATCCCCTGGAGAAGGAAATGGCGACCCACTCCAGTATCCTTGCCTGGGAAATCCCGCAAACAGAGGCGCCCGAAGCTCTACAGCCCATGGGGTCACAAACAGTCAGACACGACCAAGCAGACAGCCCAGGGAGAGGCAGGGGGACGTTTCTGGTTAAAGGAAGAAGCATAAGGCAGTTTCCCACTAGGGGTGAGCGAGACAATTTAGGTGGCAAACAGCTATCTGCGTATTTTCACATGTGTTAGAAAAAAGTATACAACGAACACATCAAAGCCATGAGATAAAATTTTCTTTGAAAATAAATGTATTTGTCAAAAAGTCTATTTAAGGAAAAGTTTTTAAGTAAATAAAAGTCTAGGTTGCTCCTAGGGCAAAAGTCATGAGGTTGGCATCACACACTTGAAGTTTAGGAAACCCTGTCTTAAGAAAATACGTGGAGCTGACAACCCACCAAGCTTAAAGCGGGCAGCCTGACTCCTGATTTCCCAGGGCGGGATCAAAGCCAAAGCCACGCTCAGTTTTACTCTCCAGCCCTTGTGATGCTAATTTATTCAGCAACATCCAGAAAAATATGTACTGACGGGCCATCGAAGGTTGGGCTCCATGTCCCTAGATCCTCGCCCTGTGGAGCTTGGATTCCAGTGAGAGGACGTGCATGGTGAATGACGGTCAATCATTAGGGGACTGACTTTAGTAGCAGGCGATGGAAGAGCTGTGAGAGTAAGGAAAGCAGAGTAAAGGAGCCTGGGAGTGGTGGAGAGAGGGCTGCGTCTTAGTAGGACAGTCAGGCCAGGCTGCGCTTCGGGGAGCAGTGAGACTCAAGCAAGGGGAAAGGGGGCCACGAGGAGATCCGAAGATGAGTGTTCCAGGTAGAGGGAACGCGCCCGAGCCGGAGGCAGGGGCTCGCCCGGGGTGCTCCGCGGAGAGCAGGGAGGACGACCTAGCAGGACCACACAAGGCAGAGGTGAGGCTGGTGGAGCGGAGGTCAGAGGTCACAGGGACAAGAGCATGCTGGTCCCGGGTGGGGTGCTGCTAATCTTACGAAGAGGGCAGGGTTTGGAGCAGAGCAATGCCGTGGTCTGTCTTATCTGTTAGAAGGACGATGGTAACTGCTGCACTGAAAATGAGGCAACGGTAAGAACTGACCAGTTAGGCTACTGCTGAAAACCAGGTGGAAGCTGATGGTGAGGAAACAAAGCTGAGTTTCCAGAGCTTCTCAGTCAAAGGATCTTAGAAAGAGCTTGTTACAGGATTTGGGCTTGTGATGGACTATCTGGGGAGGATCCAGGGAAGTGGACTTTGCTCCAGGTTGGATGCTGTCAGCAAACAGGGGTAATCCTGTGATTGGGGGGTACTAGTTGGTATCTAGTTAGGAAAAGAAGGGGCAGCCACCCTTACGTAAGACGGGAAAGGGGGATATTTGGTCACTTTTCGTGATTTGGATCACGTACTTGTTTTATCCTCTGCTCAAACGTGATTAAGGAGCAGTCTTTTTTTTTTTCCTTTGGTAAAGATCCATCTGGTCTGATGCTGATGTTCTGTGACGTCAGACTCTGAGAACCAGGCCGGGTCCAAGGGCCCCCAAGGCACAGCTGTCAGGGCGGCTCTTCCCTTTCAGACCCCTCTTCCTGGAAGATGCACACGCGGGACTCCCTGGTAGGCCAGTGGGTAGGACTTCACCTTCCAGTGCGGGGGGCCTAGGTTTGATCCCTGGACTGGGAACTCAGGTCACGCATGCTGCAAGGCACAGCCAAAACCAATTTCTTTAAAATGCGTGTGTGCGCACAGCACACAAATTCGCATGCTATTTCAGAGGCAAGTCCATGCATCGACCTCGTGACGGAAAACTTCTGTCTCAGAGCTGGAAATTTAGCAGCCAAATCTGGAAGGTTCTCAGAGACACAAAGCAACTCTGCATCCCAGGGCTGTCCCAGTCCTGAGACCAGATGGATCCTGCGGGTTTAATGTGATCTGAGTACCTTGTCACCCGTGGCCTGATCTTTGACTTGACTTGAGATTCAGTTATCCCTTTATGCCTCTGATGCCTCTGACTCAGAAAGAAAGGAAGTTAGGAGGAAGAAAGGAAAAAATGAAGCAGAGGGGGTGGCGGGTAGGAAGAGATGGGAGGGACAGAGGAACGGGGTTTTGTTTCAGGACATCTGCTCCTCGGAGCTTGGTGTCTTTCACTGGTTTCGTCGTTAGAGTCAGACACATGGTCTGTTAGGTACACCATCAGGAGTTACCGGATCCTAAAATGTCCAAGCCAGGAGGACCTAGAGCTTACCCCCTCCACTTCCTTCACTCTTACTCGGGAAAACGGGCCCAGAAGCGCAGCTGCCGCGGTCACGGCGCTGCTCAGCGCGAGGGCTGGGGCACGAGCCCAAGGCCTCTGACTCTGCTCAGGGTTCTTTCCACCGTGCAGATGTGCGGAGGTCACAGAGAGATCGAGTGGGGCTCTCTGTAAGGAAGCGTATTCTTGGAGCCAGAGCCGTTCAAAGATAAACTAGGCTCTCCAGGGGGGACCAGGTTCCCCATCAGTTCCGCCGTCCAGGGATGCTGCAGAAGCCTTCAAAGTAGGAAGCTGGCCCCAGTGATGTCCAGTGTCCCTGCGGCTCCAAGAGACCGTTAATAGAAAGG
>SJYQ01096178.1:97599-181384 GCA_006410935.1 Redunca redunca | reverse complement strand
GGAAGGAGTGGGCAGAGTCTGGAATGCGTGGAGGCTGGGGGCCTGGAAGAGGGCAGGTGGGACACCTAGAATCCAAGAAACTTCTGCAGCGCTTGCCGGGGGCCTGCTTGTGGGGCGCCACCAGTCCCCGCCCGTCCTGCTTCCAGAGCTTAGGCGCACTCCGAGGCGCACGAGCACGCCTCTGCACGCTGGCCCCTGCCACCCCCACACCACCTCTTAGAAATTTTCCATTAGGAAACTGATCTGGAAGAAATTGAGGCCCGGAGAGGAAGGGGGAGGGCCCCCGCCGACCCACATCTGCTTGGATTTTCCGCTTCAGATGCTCCGCAACTGTTTCTCCTCCAGGCCGCGCCCGGCCCCTACCTGCGGCCCATCCCCCGCGGAAACCGACTTTCGCGTGAGATCAAGGCGGAAACGCGCAGACGTTCCACCAGGGATGGGCTGCTGCGGGGGCAGAAGGGGATCAAAGGCTTTGTCCTTAAGGAGGCGGGGAGGAGAGGATTCCTTGCAGGCCTCGCACTCGATTTGGAGAAGGGAGTTGAAATCTCTGAAGCGGTGTTTAGGGAGAACGCCAACCGCCGGACAAACTTAGCCAGCAGAAAACCTGGGACGACCGAGGTGTGAACCGCTTCGGTTTATAAAGCCTTTGTCTACACAGGCGATTAGCACGATGCTGTTACTCCAGAAAATCCAGCTCGGGTTCGTCCTCACATATATAACTATTTCATGGCTGCCAGGTGTTTTTGGTCTGAGCTATCCAAAAAACGTACTTCTATTTTTCACTCTTTGTGGAAGACCAATGGAGATGTCACCAACTTTTCCTGGGCTCATTGCTCCTCCCAGAGAGGATCGGACAACAATTACAATGTTACTCCCCGTCGTATGAAAGTAATTCCAGGTCCAGAGCAATTTCATAATGTTATTCATTCTTCGAGAAGCCCAGACAGTAACTCACTCTGCTCACTCATTCCCAAGTAGTGAAAAGAGAAAAGTTTCCTTTTGTTTTGTTTTGCTTTTAATGCGTTATTTCACTGGTAGCTACCCCGAAGGAGAAAAGTGTTTGCTTTGGAGTTGGTCGGCTTCTTTCTGATTATCTGATTATGTCTCAGTAACTAGGACAGATCCGCCCTCCCGCACGGGGTCTTGGGGTCCCTTGGGGCTCGAGTGTTTGGTCCTCCGCAGGGTGTCTGTCCTAAGTGGCTCTCCAGGGTGGGATGGGGGAGGGAAGGAGGCACCACCCAGCGGGGGGATTATTTCCATCTCCCAGTCGCTTATCCTCGCCTGCTCAAGGCTGATTCTGCCTCCTGGAAATCCGGAAAGAGCGCGGTCCTTCTTGGACTGGTTCTTGGATTGCGTGCTAGAGGGGACCTCCTACCCAAGGAAAAGAGTAGCTGCTGCCTGCTTCTCTCCTTCCCTCAAGGCGAAGGCTTTTAGGGATCAAAATCAGTGCCACTAGTAATTACAGTGATTAGCACAGTCCCCACCGAGGGCCGCGGAGAGCCACTGAAGCCGCGATCAGGCTTGCAGACACGGCCACACGCTTCTGATTTTACCTGGGGGTGGGGGTGGGATGGTGAGGGGGCAGCCCTTGCCTCTGCATTCCTTCCCTGTCTCCCAGACCTAGCCCCGATTTCTCCCTTGTCTCTGAGAAGGTGCCCGGCGCTTTGGCACCCCCGCGGTGCACACAGACATCCCGTGTCCTGGGGAGAGCGCGAGGGTCCTGTGGGAGCGCACGCGGCGCTCAGCGACCCGCCAGGAATCCCGGCCGAAGGAGAGGGGCGCTGAATGTGCAGCCCTGGCCTCCTCCCATCCTTCCACGGCCCAGCGGCACGAAGCCTCCGAAACACACTCCCAGCGTGCTCTCGCCCCGGCTTAACAGAAACGTCGTCTCAAAATCCTGGTTCGAGGAGAGGCGGCCTATCGACTCCCGGGCAAAACCTCGCTTTTCGTCTCCAGCGAGCCCGCGATCGCGTCTGGAAACCCTTGTGCTGGAGGAGTTTTACCAGTTCGGTGTAAGCTGAAATTTCTCAATGGCTATACCAGTTACAGACCGCCTTGAAATCCGAAAACCAATTAGTTCATTAACGACAGCGCTGAAGCCTCCTTCCAAAAACATCAACCAAAACTTTTCCTTAAAAAAAAACAAAAACAAAAAACCCCGAATCTCCCCACCAGAGACAATTTTTGCACATCAAAGAAAGCACAGTTTTTTTTTTCCCCTAGCGCGTAGTAATAGTAACCGCCAAACTTTAACGTAAGCCTGTCTATAATATAAGGCTCTTAAAATACTTTGAGGACACAAAGTCGTTTTATTAATATTTAATTAACATAAGGGACTATTTGCACAGCGAAGCGAACATGGAGGGAAACCGCCCTGGTCTAAACAAATCTGTAGGAAGAGGTACGCTCGTTCATTCGTGGTTTAGTAAAGTTACACAAGGCCAGCGGGTGGGCGGGCAGGCAGAACCCGCTCCCTCTAGCCTGGCCTGAGCGCGCGCGGCCGCCCCACCCGGGGCGTGATCATCTTCCTGCTTCGCGCAGATTTTTATTCTTTTTTCTTTCGTTTTAAGGGCTAGCATGGAAGGCGAGTTTCCTGAGAGGTGTATCTGGGAACACACTTCCATCCCAGGAGAAGGTGGTGACGCTCAAAGCAGAGAGCTATCTCGCGTCTGAGGTTTCGGACGCTAAAGCCGGACTTCAGAAAGGCTGGGGGGTGGGTGCGGTCCCCCTATCTCGCAGGGCACGCAGGCGTTGGCGGGGCCCCCTGGCCGGCCTTCTCTTTCCTGGGAAGAAATCTGGTTTTGGAAGTTGCTGTTCCCCCTTCAGAGCCACAGGCCGAGCTTCAGGGATGCCCGTCGCCAGAGGTCATCTGAATTCCGCAGAAGGGACTCGGGACTCCTACTCTGGGTGCGGACCCAGAAAGAGATCCTTGCGGCCGGACTTTGCAATGGGGTTCCGCCCTTTGCGGGCTCTGAGCCTCGGGACCGCCCGCGTGGTTAGAAACCCGGGCGTGGGCAGGTTGGCAGAAGGGGGCGCAATGTGCACGGCCGCAGGAGAGGCTGAGTCAACGCGGAGGGGACAGGGCTCTGGGAACAGTGGCAGGCCCGCGCGCACGGGGAGGTAGTGTCAGTACACTTGGGCAGGGGCCTGGGGGCGCAAAGCACGAGGAAGCCCTGGAGCAAACGGGCGCGCAAGGCTCACCGCGGGGGCGCAGGCTACAACCCGGCAGGGCGCGCGTTGGCAAGGAGGGAAGCCTGTGTGGAGCTGGAGCGCGTGAGGCTGTGCGCGCTGGGAGGTGTGCGGGACGCTAACAGGCGTGCGTGAGGGATGTGGGCGTTGTCCCGCGCGTGCCCTCCTCTCACCCTCCCCGTACTGGGTCTGACCTTCTCCCCAGATCCTTTCGTGGTGGAAAGGAGGGACCTAGGGTCCGCGTGAGGTCTGGGGAGAGGATGAGAGCCGGCGCGTGTTGATGGATGGAAGTCTGGTGGAAATGGAGAGGCCAGTACTTTCATCTCGGCTTCGCCACAGATCCCTGAGCCGTCCCCGGTTCGCGCGCTCGTCCGCAGCCCGGATCCGGAGTCGGGTTCTCAGGCTGGCGGTTCCGCCTTCTGGGAGGGAGATCCGGCGTGGTACTCTGATTGAAGAGGGAGGTGCGAGTCCCCTACGCCGTCCCTCGCCCCTTAACTGCCCCAAGACAGAATTCCTTTTAGTTGCCAGAACAAATACCCAGGAGGAGGAGCACGTTTTCGCATAAATGGGGACTTTTTCACATAACACTTTTTCTCAGTTCAAGAGTATTTTCCCTGGCAAAAGTATCGGTTAGCTGATAAACTACAGGGTGAATTCAAACTGCGGTTTAGGACTTTTTTTGGCCCCAACTCCAGCACCGTGTTCGTTTTTTAGAGGGCAGAAACAAACAAAAAATCTTGGTTATAGCACCAATGTTCTTTTCGACCAAAGGGTGCAGATAAAGACACTATTTAATCTGACTATGGAATTCTCAGTTTTTATCTCCAACAAGCTTTTGAACCAGGCGAGCCCTCGGGCACCCGGCGGATTTTCAAGTTCAAGAGTACTTTGTTGTCGCTTTCCCGCTGACGGCCGGGGCGATTAGGGTGTGAGTGTGCGCAGTGGCTGCGTGGAGTTGTGCAAATGCTACTCCACTCCAAAGATCGAAGCTAATTACACTTTTCTTCCAGTGGTGTGAGACTTAGTTTCAATCTTGCGTTTCATTCTGGAGAGTTCCCACCGATTGCTAAGCCGTGAGCTGGCATGAGGGGGCGAGGAGAGTTTATTGCGAAATCTAACTTTTGAATAAATACAAGCAGGCGTGGGGAGAGAAATGAGCGGTGGTGAACGCAGTTGTTGGAGCGTGGTCTGGCGACCTGAGGAAACAACAGGTGCCAGGTTACACGTCTTTCGGGGGCTCTCAGCACGTTCTAGACCAAAAGTGATAGCCGAAGACACTTGTTGAACGCCTTAAATATCCGCGGTGACCACTGCAAAGCTCCTATATGAATCTGCTTTACTTCTTGGAGAGTTGAGGGCCAGGGAGGGAAAAAGCCCAGCGCCATGACTCCCGGTGCACAAATAATTTTAGTGTTTATTGATGTCTACTTAAAGTAATTGACCAGAAAATACCTCCCTCTCTAAGCCACATAAAGAGTGCTCCATTGAAAGCTAATTGACCTATTTATGTTTCAGTTCAGTTTGATGACTCCATCGTTCTTTTTGCAGAAGCTGTCAACTCTGACAAAGGAAGGAAAGTGGAAGCCAGGGAAGCTGCACCTGCAGAAAGTGCTGGAATTCCCAGGCCAACCCCACCCCACTGTCCTTTACCTGTACTTGGACCTTTCTTACTTAGTCGTTTGAGATTCGGCAGTTACTTGGATTTTCCTAAGTAAAACCCAGAAAGGGAAATTTGTGCTCATTAACATGCACAAACATTTAAATTTCTGAGTGGCTTGGATTGAGTCAAGAGGAAAGGATTCTTCCTGCCATGGCCACAGCACACCCTGTAAAAACTGACAACTTTCAGCAGAGGATAGAAAGGCGATAATTTAGACACACAGAGAAAATCCCTCGATAGAAAAAAAGAAAAAAATGCTCCAAGTAAAAGTTAGGAAATTTATTTTTGTACAAAAATCCTTTGAACCTTGTTTGACAGTAAATGTATTTTGTTAGTTATGTGGGTGGATCTGAATTTCTCTGAGACCCTTTGCACTTGTGAATCTGAGATTCATTCTCAGCAAAGATGAGTAATGGATCTTTGAGGAATCTATGCTTTAAAGTTGATGTTCCCTGTTGGTCATGGAAGCAGCTTCACTTTCGATACTTTATGAGGTTGGTTGTCAAGGGAACCTTGGGTAAAATTCCTCAGGAGTGTCTCTGAAAACATTATTCATAATTAAAAAGTGATGCATAGAAATCACCAGAAAAATTATGGCAAGTTATGTTCGAACATGTTTTTTGACCATGTGGAATAAATAAAATCATTAAGGTCTGGTTGGGTAAGACTGCCTCCCTGCTTCCCTTTGACCGTGCCAGGAGGATCTGATAGAGCGTCATGGGTGTGAGAGCAACCTGTGGAGTATGAGCTGAAGGGGACCTCCATTTTCTCCAGATATTTCCTGTATTGAAATACAAATTATAATTCCATCTTTTTAAAGACTCCTACAAAGTGTAGTCTAAGAGGTGTGTAAAGTAGCACTAAAAAGGCCGTCTTTAACACCCATAGGGTTTGGGCTTTTTTTTTTCTTTTCTTAAAGGGGGAATAAAGATGGTGAAAAATCCCATGTGATAGAGTCTGAAAGATTGAATGAACTCACTGGAACATAGATCCACAGTCAGATGATGTCCCACAGGTTGGTATCTTAGAGGTGAAATTCTCAGTACAGGCTCTGTTGCTACCAAACTTGGCTCTGCAGGAAAAAGCAGTTCATTGAGGTCCAAAGGTTTGTAGGGCAGGGCTTGTCAAGGCTGTGTAGTAGCCTATACTGCTAATGTAGCTTCCGAAGGCATCGGGTTTGCAATCTGACTTATCTTGGGCTCTAGTGGACTGTGACAGTATGTCAGCTGCTAATATTTATATGGGGAATCAGCATTTACTAGGGCAGTGGACTTTTGAAATAATAGAGACAGAAGCCTTGCACTCACTAAAAACTGCTCCCACTGAACTGCTCACTAAAAGAATAGGTGCAGTTTCCAAGTCCACCCGTGTTCACCCAGATGCACCGTGGCATACTTTATTAGGTCATTTTTTACCTCTTCGCAGTCAGCTAAACCAGGAGCCTGGGTGATGAGTCACCTGGCCTGTGAAGGTGGCTACAACAGAAAGGTTGGCTGAATATTCCAGGCGCTGGCTATTCATAAGTAGTCTGGAGCTGGCCTCACTTAGAAGTAGCTTGTACATTACGTTTCAGAAGGAATGTAGTTCTTTGAATTGGGGAGGCCTCCCTCTCTCCTGCTTGCAAACAGGCTGTTACTCATCCAGGAGACATTCCTGGGGGGGCCACAGTGTGCCAGGCACCCAGCCACGCAGTCACTTGATAAGAGTCCCTGCCGTGGAGTCAGTCCATTCTGCCTGCCTGTGAGAATCTGGCCTGCTAATGTGTACCAAGGACCTAAGAAATGTTCACAGCCTTTAAGCTAGTACTTCTGTTTCTCGTCATTTGTCGTATGGAAATGATTTCTAATATGACAAAAGCTTTCTTTTAAAGTTTTTCTTTAAATGAGTTCTTGCATATGGTTAAGAATGCAAGCTTTGGTGTCACATCTAGTTTGGTTTCTCTCTAAGCCTTGGTTTTGTGATCTGTACAATGGGGATAATATCTGCTTCTGAGAGGGTTATGATTTTTAACTAAAATCAGGAACCATATAATTCAAACCAGTCAACCCTAAAGGAAAAAGAAAGTGAATGTGTAGTCATTCAGTCGTGTCCAATTCTTTGTGACCCCCTGGACTGTAGCCTGCCAGGCTCCTCTGCCCATGGGATTCTCCAGGCAAGTATACTGGAGTGGGTTGCCATTTCCTTCTCTGGGGGATCTTCCCAACCCAGGGATTGAACCTAGGTCTCCTGCATTGCAGGCAGATTCTTTTCCATCTGAGCCACCGGGGAAGCCCATCTCAACCTTGAATTGGAAGGACTGGAGCTTCAGCTGAAGCTCCAATGCTTTGGCCACCTGATGGGAAAAGCCAACTCATTGGAAAAGACCTTGATGCTGGGAAAGATTGAAGGCAAAAGGAGAAGGGGGTGACAGGATGAGATGGTTAGTAAGTTAGCATCACCAACTCAATAGACATGAATTTGAGCAAACTCTGAGAGATAGTGGAGGGCAGAGGAGACCAGTGTGATGCAGTCCTTGGAGTCACAAAGAACTGGACATGACTGAGCGACTGAGCAACAGCAAAACCATATGATTCACCCATTTGAAGTGTACAGTTCAGTGGTTGTTAGTATATATCCTCATATATGTGCGATCATCCTCACAAATAAGTTTTAGAACACTTTTATCACCTCCAAAAGAAGCCCCACTAGCTATTAACTCCCAATCTTCCCACCCCTACCAGTAGCCCAAAGCGACCACTAACCTACCTTCTTTCTCTGCATTTCCCTATTCTAGACTCTCACGTAAATAGAATCCTGTAGTATGTGGTCTTATGTGTCCAGCTTCTTCCAGTTAGCATGATGTTTTCACAGTTCATCGATGTTGTAGCATGTATTAGGACTTAATTCCTTTTTTATGGTCAAATAATATTCCATTGTATGGATAACCACGTTTTCTTTTTAAAAAATATTTTAATTATTTGACTGTACCAGGTCTTTATTTTTGGCACTCGGGATCTTCAGTCTTTGTTGCAGCATGTGGGATCTGTAGTAGTGGCATACAGAATCTATTAGCTGCAGCATCCAAACTCTTAGTTGCAGCACATGGGATCTAGTTCTCTGACTGGGGATCAAACTCAGGCCCCCTGCGTGGGAGCATGGAGTCTTAGCCACTGGAATGCCCGGAAAGTCCACATTTTCTTTACCTGTTTGTTGATGATCATGTGTTTTGTTTCCACCTTTTGGCTATGATGAATAATGTCCCTCCAACTTTTATTTTGTTCCTGTAAAAATTTTGAAAGTGAAAGTTTCTCAGTTGTGTCCGACTCTTTCTGACCCCATGGACTATATATAGTCCGTGGAATTCTCCAGGCCAGAATACTGGAGTGGGTAGCTTTCCCTTCTCCAGGGGATCTTCCCAACCCATGGATCAAACCCAGGCCTCCTGAATTGCAGGTGGATTCTATACCAAATGAGCCACCAGGGGAGCCCAAGAATACTGGAGTGGGTAGCCTATCCCTTCTCCAGCAGATCTTCTTGATCCAGGAATCGAACCGGGGTCTTCTGCATTGCAGGTGAATTCTTTACCAACTGAGCTGTGAGGGAAGCAATATTTTGTAAATTTTATAGCAAGGAGAATCTGGCCTGGGGAACTAGTACATTTGAGTCTGGTGTTAAGGATAGGGCAAGATTATGGGTTTCATCCTGGTATTGGCCAGTTAGCTCAGTACATATTCAGACTGTTCCAAGCCGCATTTACAGGCTTCATCTGTACCCTTATGTCCAGCAGACTAGTTTATAATAAGTGGGCTTGTTCACCAGAAAGATAAGACTATAAGCTCATCTCTGCTTTTGCCTGGGAAATCCCATGGTCAGGCTACAGTGCGTGGGACTGCAAAAAAACTGGACATGACTGCGTGGCTAAGCAACAACAACTAGTCAGAAAACAGCCCTGTGGTTGGTGACTTAACAGAGGTCCTGAGATTTGACTTTTGGCATTTTCCCTTTAGAAATGGTATCTCCTGGGTGTTGGGAATGTTCTGGGTCTTGATCTAGGTGATGGTTTACATGAGATTCATGTGAAAAATTCACCAAGCTGCGTATTTAAAACTTGTATGTAATATTTCATTATATGAAAACTGCTCTCTAAAGAAAAAAAGAAATTATAACCAGGTAGAAATTATAATCAGATCACCCTTTTAACTTGACCATCCCAACTACTTCTGCCTTTCTGGCTGTTTCTAAATGACCACAGAGACAGGCCACACAGCTGGTAAGGGACAGAGCTGGGGTTTAATCCAGCTCTTACTCACTCGGTGTGTAGTGTGACTTTCACTGGGAACTCTTCCAGTGCCTAGGATCTGCCTGAACCATGTGGCAAATGAGTACTGGGGCTGGTCTAGGGGCTCAGGTCTCCTGGACCTGGGGTGCATGCTCTGTCCATCCTGTGTCCCTCTTTACCCCTAGCTCCCAGCATTGTACTGGTCGTGTAGTAGATGGCCAGTAAATATTTGTTGAATCAGTGTTACCAGAGCAGAGTTATTGCCAAAGGCCAAGCAGACTGCCCACTTGGCAGTTGCTGGAAAAACCAAGGCAGGAAACTCAATTCTTATTTTTTCCCCATGGCAACACCAATGGCTGTTGGTCTGTCACAAGCGCACGGAAAGTTCCCACTGGCGATATCAGAGCTCTCTGGCAGGACCCGTAGGTGTTAATTTTAGCTTTCAATGACTGATGCCCTTGTATAATTTAATGGGTCAGGAGGAGCATGAGCGAAAGCCAAGATTACTCACTCAGAGAGCTTTTCCTTTCCTGTCGAGTACTTGCTGAGTTATTCAGTTTGTAAAGGACTTGCCACTTATTCGTTTATTTGGAGAGAGTTTCCGCTCTTTTGCGTCTAGCCTGATAACTATAAATGATTCCTTAAATCTATTAGCAGTCTATCCTATCAATCAGATTTTCCCTGAGTTTATGCATTAAACATGAGTTCAACTCACAGCATCAAATGCTAAAAGGCTATAGATATAACCATAAAGTAAAATGCTCGCATGTCCCTATGTACTCTGAGTTGAAAGATACATAGGTCGAATGTCAATTACTTGGAACGACGAAGTGAATATCCACAAGGGTTTCCGTGTCTACCCCATTTTACTACTTGAGTCCTGGTAGGAAATGAGGACTTGCATATTGAGGAGAGAGGCTTGTGCTTCTGGAGAAATAATATCTCAGCTGCCAATTGCAGCTGCCCTGGGGTCACTGGGGATAGGACTCTTTAGCTGAGCTCAGATTCATGCATTCGACTTCGTGCATCATCTACTCCCACACTGTATGTAACCCATCTCCCCAGGCTTCAGGTGCGTCAGCTGTTGGAGGAACTTTCTGAGCTTTTGCCTGGTGGTGGTCCCTGCTGGTCCGCAGAACAGCTTCAGTGGATTGTGTTCTTTGCTTGTTCAGTGGGCTTTGTCGAATTCTTTGAATATTTTATTGCATCCCTCCCTAATTCATTTTGGAAAGTCAGTAGAAAATGGTGAAAGAGGATCATAGACTTCATGAATGCAATGTAATAGAAATAGAAAGGAATTATTAGATGCTGTGAAAGTGTGGGTCTCTAGATTCAACCAGATACCGAAAGAAATCAAACTGCCCAACTGAGGACCCAATCATGAAGGACAAGAATGATAGTAAAGGACGTGGATGAGGTGTTAAAATACAATAGTATAACTACATTTGAGGTAAGCAAACAGGTTAACGGGGGAAAGCTCTCTGTGTGTAAAAGTATTTGACTATACTGTCTATGAAAGAAGGCAGGATAGAATTAGGATACGTCATGTTGTAAACCTCTGATTAAATTATGGATTTCATCAAAGGCCATCTCATCATCAATGGCCAATAGAAGCCATTCTCTTTGGTTTTCATTAGTTTTACTGATTTGCCTAGAAATACTTTTTTTTGTTGTAGTTATTTATCATGCTTGACTCTGTGGTTTGATGTCTCTTGTCATTTTAGAAAATTCTCAGTAGTCTATCTTCAGATATCACTTCTCTTTATCCCCTTCATCATCTTGTCCCCACTCCAGTTATACCTATGTTAGATATTTACAGTGAGCTCCACATGTTTCATATGCACGTTTTTGCATTGTTCATGCTTGCGATTTGGTCCAGTGTTCAGACTAAATCTGATTTCCCTTCCTCTCACTGTATAGACCTGAGGACTCAATTGAAAGCTTTTACCAATCCTGAGCCTTAGAAAGCCTCAAGGTTCCTCCTCTCTGGCAGGCCTGGGATTCTAATTTTTTGCATTTCTAGCAGCATGGCTTACATTAGTTTCCTAGCATTGCTGTAACAAATTCCTACAAACTTGGTGGCTTAAAAACAATGGAAATTTATTCCCCCGCAGTTCTGGAGATCAGGAATCAAGGTGTCCTGAGGAACATGCTCCCTCTGAAAGCTCTCAGGAAAATTCCTTCCATGCCTCTTCCATCTTCTGGTGCCCCCAAGCCTTCCTGGATTTGTAGCTGCAACACTCTGATCTCTGGCTCCATTCTCACGGGGTCTCTTCCTGTGTGTCTCTGCCTTCTTCTCTCTTCCTATAAGGAGGCCAGTCATGGAATTTAGGGCCCACTCTGAATCAGAATGGGCTTCTCTAGTGGCTCAGGAAGTAAAGAATCTGCCTGCAGTGCCGGAGACCCGAGTTTGATCCCTGGGTCAGGAAGATCCCCTGGAGAAGGGAATGGCTACCCACTCCAGTATTCTTGCCTGGGGAATCCCATGGACAGAGGAGCCTGGTGGTCTATAGTCCATGGGGTCACAAAGAGTCGGACACAATTGAGCGACTAACACTGAATTAGGATAATTTCATCTCAAGATAAACTAACTACTTATGTGTCCAGGTAAGGTTACTCACTGAAGTTCTTGGATTTTGGGAGTACACTGCTTACTGCTCTGATTCTGCTGCTCACATATATCTCTTTTTCCCCTGTTGATTTGTTTTCTTCCTATCATGTTAGAGGCTGTGTCATGTAGAATGCTAGGAGAAAAAAAAAAGCCTGTAACAGGATGTTAGAGGACAGTGTCAATGATAAGACAAAAATGGAACACAGAACAAAAACAGAAAGCAAAGCAAACAAAGAAAAGAAAGAGATCTTGGCCAGCTCAGAGAGTGGGTCTGACTGACAGTTCTAAGCTGTTTGGAAGGACGTTCGGGCAGCTGGGCTTCCATGTGGGGTGGTGGAGAAGCTCTTCAGTTTTCTCTGGGGGCCCCGCTGTGAGTATCTATAATGGTTTCCTGTGTGTGTACATTAGTCGCTCAGTTGTGTTTGACTGTTTGCGACTCCATAGGCTGTAGCCCACCAAGCTCCTCTGTCCGTGGTATTCTCCAGGCAAGAACTGGAGTGGTTTGCCATTCCCTCCTCCGGGGGAATCTTTCCAACCCAGGGATCGAACCCAGGTCCCCCATACTGTGGGCAGATTCTTTACCAGCTGAGCTACCAGGGAAGCCCAAGAATACTGGAGTGGGTAGCCTAACCCTTCTCCCAGGGATCTTCCCAACTCGGGAGTCAAACCGGCGTGTCCTGCATTGCACGTGGATTCTGTACCAGCTGAGCTACCTGGGAAGGCCCGTAATTGTTTTAACTGGGGCCATTTAGTTTCTTTTTGGTCAAATCCTCCCATTTCTTGTCTGGGGAAAATGCACCTCATTCCAGTTTTCTGGGAACTTAAGTGGGAGAGACAGCTGTTCAACATATAGATGTTCACTGAATTCTTCTGTTTTCCATCCAGGTTTCTGCTCCCACCTTCTGCCTTTCCTGCTTTGCCTGAGTTTGGGGACACCACAAATGGAAGATTTGGAGACAATAAGTATTTAGAAAAGAAGTATACTTGGAAAAAATCTGTTAAGACTCTCCACGGGCTAAAAGGATTAGATCATCAAAAACTATAAACATGTATCTAAAGGTAAAAAAGTTCTCAAAATTACCAAGGTTCTGAGATTACAGTTGGTCTGTGCATGGCAGAAAAATAGCAAATTTATCACATGATGGTCATATGCACAAAGGTCCTGACAAATCTCCGAGCAGCAGCATTGCAGAAGTCTGGGAGAAAGTTGTTTTTGCTAGGGAGCTAGTCACTTACAGGAAAGGCTCAAGATTTCTTTTATTTCCCTGACCCTGTTCGGTTTGTTTCTCTCAGGTACAGTGTGTTTTTTCCTTTCTGACTATGAGATGAGCTGTGTATGATTACCCAAAGTGAGATGCCATTTCACTTCTACAGTTCCACCTGGTGGTCAGGTTTCTGGTCCTGAGGCACATATTTAACCATGTGAGTTTGTTTTACTAATTTTTTAAACCTCAGTATTTATTCATTTGATGTTTCATTTAGTTCAGTTGCTCAGTTGTGTCCGACTCTTTGCGACCCCATGGACTGCAGCACGCCAGGCCTCCCTGTCCATCACCAACTCCCAGAGTTTACTCAAACTCATGCCCATTGAGTCAATGATGCCCTCCAACCATCTCATCCTCTGTTGTCCCCTTCTCCTCCTGCCTTCAGTCTTTCCCAGCATCAGGGTCTTTTCCAATGAGTCAGTTCTTCGCATCAGGTGGCCAAAGGATTGGAGTTTCAGCTTCAGCATCAGTCCTTCCAATGAATATTCAGGACTGATTTCCTTTAGGATGGACTGGTTGGATCTCCTTGCAGTCCAAGGGACTCTCAAGAGTCTTCTCCAACACCACAGTTTCAAAACCATCAATTCTTTGGTGCTCAGCTTTCTTTATAGTCCAACTCTCACATCCATACATGACTAGTAGTAGAAAAAGCATAGCTTTGACTAGACGAAGCTTTGTAAGCAATGTCTCTGCTTTTTAATATACTGTCTGGGTTGGTTTAGTTTTATTTGATTAGTAGTTTTATCTACATAGGTACCAAAGAGGTGAATGATAATAATAATGATACACTCCTTGTCTATGGTTAACAAAACTAGAGTCATATGATACTAAGACCCAAGAGTTAGCTTTGCCTGTAAATTTCCTACTCATATGTGTCTAAGAGTTTATTATTATAAGTTCATCTACTGAGAATAGAAATGAAGAACCAGCCATTCATCCCTGCTTTGTTTTGCCTGCAGTTCCTGTATCTGTAGGGACATCTCTTTTTCAAGTTAGTCAATGCCTCATCTGCTTGTGATTCTGTGAAGTGACTGGGATCAGCTGGGTGGTTCTGCTGTTTAGGACTGCAGTCCTCTTGGGGCTCAGCTGGGCTAGGACAACCGAGACGGCTCACTCAGCTGTGATAGGACCTCCTGGGCAGGACTTTCTCTGGGGAAGTTCCTTGGGGTTGATAAGACATGAGAGGCTCTCATTTTGAGAACCAGGCTTGTGGAAAGGGACAGGAGGGAGGCAAAGCAAGAAGCCACCTCCAAAGTGTTGGGTGGCAGGGACGTCTAGACAGCTGGGCTGGCTGGAATGCTGGAGAGCAGGGCCTTTCTTTCTTTCTCCATTAAGGCCCAGGGCCCCCTTCTCTCTCCTCTGGCTTCTCCGTGGGCTCTTTTCAGCAGTTAGCTGCACTTCTATGAGGCAGCTCAAGGCTCCCAGAAGCATAAAAGCAAAATCTGCCAGGGTTTCTGAAGTCTTCTACTGGTTAAGACAGTCACAGGTCAATGCACAGATTCAAGAAGAGGGGAGAAAAATATCATCTCTTGGTATGGAGAAGGCCAAACAACTTGGAGTCATCTTTATTCTTCCACACTCAGCAAAATCTGTGTTAGTTGCCAGGGACCGTGGTAACAAGTGACCAGAAACTTGGTGGCTTGAAACCACAAGAATTTATTTTCTCTTAGTTCTGAAGGACAGAATCCAAAATCAAGGCGTGGGCAGAGCTGCATTCCCTCCAAAGGCTCTAGAGAGGGCTCTTTCCTTGCTCTGTCCAGCTTCAGACGGCTCCAGGCATCCCTTGGCATGAGTGGGTTGCCATCTCCTCCCCCAGGGGATCTCCTCTACCCAGGGATCAAACTTGCATCCCCTGCATCTCCTGTATTCAGATAGACTCTTTACCACTGAGCCACCTGGTACCCTTCCCTTCTCTCTCTTTCTCCTTTTCCCTTGTAAGGACACTTAGCAATTGAATGTAGCACCCATCTCAAATTCAGGATGATATCATTCAAGATCCTTAACTTGACTGCATTTGCAGAGACCTCGTTTCCAAATAAGGTCACGTTCACAGGTATTGAGGTTGAGGACTTGAATGAATCTTTGAGGGACACAAATGGCTGCAAACATGAGTCTTTTTAATTATCCTACTTGGGATATATTGTACTTTCTGGTGATGTGGCTACATGCTTTAAACAGTTCTGGAAAATGTAGTCATTATATTTAAAAATATTATATTTTTCTCCTGGGTTCCCAGTCATGTATGTACTAGTCCAGGGGCAGTTTTTTGGTTTTTTTTTTATATAAAAGGCCATTGGGTAAATATTTAGGCTTTGGAGGCCATATGATCTTTGTCTCCAATACACAGCTCCATTGTATTGTGAAAAAAGCCATAGGCCACACACAATCAAATTTGTGTGGTGGTGCCATTAAAGCTTTATTAAAAGCAGGTGGCCAGCTGGATTTGACACACAAGCCGTAGTGTGCCAAGCTCTGGGCTAGAGCTTGTTCTTTTTCTATCTTTTTATACTTTTTCATATCTTTATCCTTCTCTCTCTGCTGTATTCTAGAAAGGTTATTCAGATATATTTTCCATTTCATGAATTCTCTCTTTAACAGTGTGATCTACTGTTTAACACACCCACTGAGTTTAGTTTTTTATCCAACAGTTATGTTACTAATTTGAAAAGTTCTGTGTGTTTTTATCCGATTCTACCAACTGATATCTAATGTTTTCCTGTTGTTTATTCATAAATTATAAGTGTATCCTTTCTTTAGATGTTTTCTTTTTCACAATTCTGCATGCTGTTGCTACAAGAGAAACATCTAAGTTCTTGGTGACCTACAGCTGTTGCTTCTTGTTTCTGTTAGCTTTTGTTCATAGTGACTTGCCTTCGCAAATATTTGTTGATTTTGTTTGTGCTGAATTTTAATTTGTAGGATTCCTGCAAACTAACCTGAGAACCCTTCCCGCCAAAGAGGATCTACGCCTGCTTTTACCAAACAGATGGGGAAGCTCCCTCTTGTCCATACAGTTCACCTTGGAATTATTCAAAGTTTTTTTGAGGGTGAGAATCTCAGACTTGGGTCCCTCTCTGGGGCTTCCCAGGTGGCTCAGTGGTAAAGAATCTGCCTGCCCACGCAGGAGATGCTGGTTTGGTCCTGGGGTTGGGAAGATCCCCTGGAGAAGGAGATGGCAACCTCCTTCAGGATTCTTGCCTGGAAGATCCCATGGACAGAGGAGCCTGGCGGGCTACCATTCATGCGGTCGCAAAGAGCAGGACCTGACCGAGTACACACACACACACACACACACACACACACGCACGCACACACCCTACCTCAGGACAGCCCCACCCAGTCCCTGTGACCTTCCAGCCCATTCCTGTCCTCGTTCATGGTGACTCCTGCTCAGCTTCTGGTCACAGAAAGCTGGAGACCCCCAGTTCCCTCTCTTCTTCCCGGCCCCCTCTTAGATGCAGCGTTCCTTTGTGTGTCCGTCTGTCTATTTTGTGAATAGATCTTGTGAAGCAGTTCAGCCCCAAAGCACCTACTTGCTCAGGGTGTGGAGACTGCTCTTCTGTGGAACTTACCTTAACAAGGAATATACGCCTTGGTAACGTGTTGGGTGTCACCTTAGGTGGGAAAGCATGGACTTACACCCCACGCTGCTCATAAATGGAGGAGCCTCGGTCCCTACCCCACAGGTGGCCCTGAGGGTCGAACAGCTCCCTGGACACAGGGTATGCACTTCATACATTCAAGTGTGAAATTTGAATCACAGGGCCCTCCAGGATTCAGCCTTGCATTTGATTCTTCACCTCCCCTCAGTCGTGGCTCCCTGTCCACCCAGTGGCCTATCCTGCACGGCCACCATAACCCTTGCTCTGAGAAGATGCTAGGATAAATGTGTATGCGAACCCTGCTTAATAGTCCCCACCGGGGGCTTCCCCTGGAGGTCCAATGGCTAAGACTCTGAGCTCCGAATGCAGGGGGCCTAGGTTCAATCCCTGGTCAGGGAACTAGATCCCACATGCTGCAACTAAGACCTAGTATAGCCAAATAAAAAAAAACGTATGGCCCCTTCTTAGTGATACCAGTGTGGCTTTTGGTTCTTTTAATTTGTTCAGGCCACGTGGCATGTGGGGTCTTAGTTTCCCAACCAGGGATCAAATCTGCAGCCCCTACGTTGGAAGGGCAGAATCTTAACCACTGGACCGTCAGGGAAGTCTCGTGGTATCAGTTTTGACCAGGGGCAGTTCAAAGAAAAGTGAAAGTGAAAGTCGCTCAGTTGTGTCTGATTCTTTGCGACCCCATGGACTCTGCAGTCCATGGAATTCTCCAGGCCGGAATACTGGAGTGGGTAGCCTTTCCCTTCTCCAGGGGATATTCCCAACCCAGGGATCGAACCCAGGTCTCCTGCATTGCAGGCAGATTCTTTATCAGTTGAGCCACAAGGGAAGCCCAAAGGAAGGAAGCTCTAATTGTAGAATGTGGGACATTGACAGAGTTGTTTTGCAAGGTCAGAAGGGAGAGTTATTGGGCGACCTTTTTGGCTCCCCTGAAATCACATTAAGTATTCAGTGGCCACTTGCTTAATCGACAGTAGGGATGGCTGCCTGTGGAGACAGGCCTGTCATTATTCCTGGCTCTATTAACATGAACAGCTGAAAGAATGATGCAAAAATCTCCTTACATAGAACCCCCTGCTGAAAAAACAACCAACTTACTATGTGCTCATATTTATTTAAATCTCTGAACAGAGCTGTTCTCTGCTGAGTTATAATGAGGAGTGAGTTTTCCGAGGGTGTGATTTATGAGCCTCTCACAGATGGGTTTTAAATGGGGGGACTGACAGTTCCACTCTAGCTACGGCAGGGCTGGGGTCTTTCAGGCCCAGAGGAGCTGAAATGAGCTGGTGGGAGGCAAGGGAAGGGTGGTGCGTGGGCGGATCCCATCGCCAAGGGCCGGGGGCAGGCAGCCAGCCCTGGCTCTTGCGCTTGTGAGCTCTTCTACCCAGCGATGCTGGATTATTCCGTTTTGTTTCTCTCGAGGAAGAAATAACACATGTTGACATAAAGATTGAAAGTGGGGTCTCTCCTGTGCCCCAGATGGCCCCAGAAATGGAAACATTCACACTTCTTTCCTGCTCATGCTTCTTCTCCCTAGAACTGTTTGGTGATAAGGTTAGCATTTCATTGGATTTTTAAAATTTCTTTCTCTTTATTGTGTATTCCAGCCAGAAGCAGGAGGATGCTGATTCCCTTTAGGATGGACTGGTTGGATCTCTCTGCAGTCCAAGGGACTCTCAAGAATCTTCTCCAACACCACAGTTCAAAAGCATCAATTCTTCGGGCGATTGGAAAATGCCACCCCCCTCAACATATGTTGACATCTTAGTCCCTTGAACCTGTGAGTGAGACCATGTTTGGTAAAAGGACTTTGCAGGTGTAAGCTGAGCATCTTGAGAGGAGACCGTCATCCTGGATCATCCAGTTCAGTTCAGTTGCTCAGTTGTGTCTGACTCTTTGCGACCTCATGGACTGCAGCACACCAGGCCTCTGTGTCCATCACCCAACTCCCAGAGTTTACCCAAACTCATGTCCATCAAGTTGGTGATGCCATCCAACCACCTCATCCTCTGTTGTCCCTTTCTCCTCCCGCCTTCAATCTTTCCTGGCATCAGGGTCTTTTCCAAGGAGTCAGTTCTTCACATCAGGTGGCCAAAGTATTGAGTTTTAGCTTCAACATCAGTCCTACCAATGAACACCCAGGACTGATCTCCTTTAGGATGGACTGGTTGGATCTCTCTGCAGTCCAAGGGACTCTCAAGAGTCTTCTCCAACACCACAGTTCCAAAGCATCAATTCTTTGGCGCTCAGCTTTCTTTACAGTCCAACTCACATCCATACATGACTACTAGAAAAACCATAGCCTTGACTAGACGGACCTTTGCTGGCAAAGTAATGTCTCTGCTTTTTAATATGCTGTCTAGGTTAGTCATAACTTTCCTTCCAAGGAGTAAGCATCTTTTAATTTCATGGCTGCAATCACCATCTGCAGTGATCATCCAGGTGGGCCCTAAATGCCATCACGAGGGTCCTTAAGGGACAGAGGCAGAGGGGGCAGGCAGATGCACAGAGGGAGCAATGATGGGAAGATGGGGGCAGAGATGGAGGGATGTGTCCACAAGCCAAGGAGGCCGAGGAGGGCCAGTCCGCCCCAGAGGCTCGAAGAGGAGAGGAGAACTTCTCCCCCAGGATCCTGCGAGGGAGTACAGCCCTGCCAGGGCCTTGACCTCTGACCGCTGTCCTCCAGAACTATGAGTGAATAAATTTTGGTTGTTTGAAGCCATTCAGTGTGTGGTCCTTTGTTATAATTTGTCACATCCTAGGAAATGGGTATAGATGACTATGCCTCAAACACCCAGTTCCGGGAAACGGATGAGATCGGGATATAAACAAACACCTACCCAGTTTGTTCCAAGTTGTTTTCATTGTTGTTTAGTCGCTAAGTCATGTCCCACTCTTTGCGACTCCATGGACTGTAGCCCGCCAGGCTCCTCTGTCCATGGGGATTTTCCAAGCAAGAGAACTGGAGTGGGTTGCCATTTCCTCCTCTGGGGATCTTCCCCAGCCAGGGATCAAACCCAGGTCAAACTGGGTAGGTGTAGTTTATATCCCAGGGTACAGCTCCTCACTGCTGTGCTGAGGGGTGCCAATTTGCTGGGGCAAGGCTTGTCCAGGTGCCCCAGAAAACAGAGCCTGCAGCAAAACTTGTGTGTGAATACTTTTCTGGGGGGTGGGGATGGTAGTACAATCCCAGGGAAGCCAGAGTGAGGGAGAAGGGGAGTGAGGCCAAAAGGGAGAGGAGAAAACACAGGTGGGTCATTACCCAGCTGGCTACAGCTTGAGGTTGTGTTTAACCACTGCTCCTTGGAACAAGGGCTTCCCTGGTGGCTCAGATGGTAAAGAATCCACCTGCCAATGCGGAGACCCAGGTTCGATCCCTGGCTGGGGAAGATCCCTTGGAAAGGGAATGGCAACCCACTCGTTCTCTTGCCTGGACTCCATGGACAGAGGAGCCTGGCAGGCTATGGTCCAGGGGGTCACAAAGGGTTGGACACGACTTAGCAACTGAACAACAACGAAACAACTCGGAACAAACAGGGTAGGTGGGGGTGGGGCAGTGGGAGGGGCCAGGAAGGGCAAGCAATTTATCTTCCGGTTCCTTCCACTGCCTCTGCATGCTTCTAGATTGCAGTTCTCAGCAATCGCTGGCAACTTCGTGGGATGGTCAGGCCAGACCTGGGTACCACAGCTGCTGCAGCTGCCTGGGAAGGCACAATGGAGGCTGTGCTAGGGTCTCACCCCTGGTCGGGGGGTGGCGGCACTGCTAAGAGGACTTGATGATGGTTGGAGTGGTACGAGACCCCAGACAGGGCCGGTCCAGCTGGGACTGTGGTCCAGGGGCTGGCAGGGCTGGGCAGATCAGGGGCCCACATAAACTGAGTCAGGCCTCAC
This sequence comes from Redunca redunca, assembly GCA_006410935.1. NCBI lineage: Eukaryota > Metazoa > Chordata > Mammalia > Artiodactyla > Bovidae > Redunca > Redunca redunca. The sequence goes on along the minus strand of SJYQ01096178.1, from coordinate 160,899 downwards.
AGAGGTTCTGGGCTGGTGGCCAGCGTCAGAGTCCTCTTGCTTTATGGATTTCCAGAAATGGGGGAGGGGTGCTAAATATCCGGAATATTCGTTGGAAGGACTGATGTTGAAGCTGAAACTCCAATATTTTGGCCACCTCATGCAAAGAACTGACTCATTTGAAAAGACCCTGATGCTGGGAAAGATTGAAGGTAGGAGGAGAAGGGGACAACAGAGGATGAGATAGTTGGATGGCATCACTGACTCAATGGACATGCTGCTACTGCTAAGTCACTTCAGTCGTGTCCGACTCTGTGCGACCCCATAGACGGCAGCCCACCAGGCTCCCCCGTCCCTGGGATTCTCCAGGCAAGAACACTGGAGTGGGTTGCCATTCCCTTCTCCAATGCATGAAAGTGAAAAGTGAAAGGGAAGTCGCTCAGTCGTATCCAACTCTTAGCGACCCCATGGACTGCAGCCTACACCAGGCTCCTCTGTCCATAGGATTTTCCAGGCAAGAGTACTGGAGTGGGGTGCCATTGCCTTCTCCGCAATGGACATGAGCTTGAGTAAACTCTGGGAGTTGACAATGGACAGGGATGCCTGGCATGCTGCAGGCCATGGGGTCACAGAGTCAGACATGACTGAGGGACTGAACTGAAAGGCTTATATGCACCCCGCCCAGGTCCCTGCTGCTACAACCCGGGTGCCGGGGATGCTACTTAGATGGTTACCATCAGTGTCCCACTCACATCATTCTTGCTTCGGCTCCTCAGCTTGTCACCCCTGAGTGCTCATCCTTTTCTGTTTTCCTCTTGTCCCTTTGTCTGCATGGATGGTCTCCCCCATCCTGTTTCACTGCATTTCCAACCCTGCTCTCCGGCGGGTTCACGCTTTGTCTCCTATTTCTGCATTTGATTAGACATCGTAAAGAGAAATTCCCTTTGGGTTTACAGTGCCCGCATAGAGAGTTGGGAAGGAGGAGAAGATCCTTTAACAGACAAAACAGGCACCGGGGGATGCTGCTCTCTTTGGACGTCACCAGCGGAAGAGAAGACTCATTAGAGAGAAGAGACCTTGGGCTGTTGTCAAATCGAATTTTGCTGGAAGAGGAATGGATCGAGGTCATGCGTGTGTGGAACCCACATGTGTAGTCAAGCAGTGGGGCCCCTCCTGGGGTCTCACATTTGGTCCACAACCCAGACGGGGGAGAATGGCTTCTTTGTGTAGACAAAACACCGAAGCCTGTAGCCTGTGGGGGTGGGAAAAGGGAAGGTGGCCATGCACCAGCCCTGGATGGAGCCCTAAACGTCCCCTCTTGCAGCCCAACGGGGAATGGGTGAGGGGTGAATATTTCTGTGTCTGTTGGAGGGGGGTTGTTCAGTGCTAGGCACTGGGTCCCTGAGGGGAGGGGACTGTGTAGATATAGGTCACGGGAGTGGGAACCAGACTGGATGGAATAGGGGTGGAATCATTGCTAGGGCATCACTAACACCAGGAAAAGGAGCAACCAGAGTGGGAAGACAGGGAGCAGAAGCCCCCGGGATCATCTAAGACTTAAGTGTGGAACTGTCCTGAGAACCAACCCTGACTTATCTGAAGAGCTTCTTCAAAGCGACTGTGTTTTTTTTATTTATTTAGTTTGGACTGCACTGAATCTGCACTGCAGTGAACGGGCTTTCTCCAGCTTCGGCGAGCAGGGGCTACTCTCCAGCTGTGCTGTGCCGGCTTCTCCTTGTGGTGGCTTCTCCGGTTGCAGAGCCCAGGCTCTAGGGCACACGATCTCAGTAGTGGCGGCGCACAGGCTTAGATGCTCCACAGCACGTGAGATCTTCCTGGACCAGAAATCAAACCCATGTCCCCTGCCTTGGCAGGAGGATTCTTAACAACTGAATCACCAGGAAAATCCATGACTGTGTTTTAAATGGCGACTACCTCAGTGGTGTCTGACCCTTTGCAACCCCATGGACTAGCCCACCAGGCTCCTCTGTCCATGGGATTCTCCAGGCAAGAGTACTGGAGTGGGTTGCCATTTCCTTCTCCAACTATCTGCCTAGATAATATCAGATTCCACAGGCTAAGGGCTCAGTCCCACAAGACTGCTCCTATGCTACATCAGAGGCTAGTTGTAAGTGGTGGGACCCCAGGTTACCTACAACTGCTGTCTGATTTGGCTACAGATCAGAGTACCCATGACACCCCCTGCCTGTCTGATTAATCTTCTAGAGAGGCTCACAGAACTCAGGGAAACACTAACGTACATTTACCAGTGTGTTAAAGGACATGATGAAGGATACAGATAACAGATAATGCAGGCTTGAGGCAAGTGGGAAGGGGCAGAGTTTTCACATCATATGTTCATCAACCCAGAAGCTCTCCAAACCCTGTACTTTTGGGATTTGGGGATTTTTATGGAGGCTTCATCATATGGGTATGATCCATCTTTAACTCCATTTATAGCCCTTCTCCCTTCTCAAGAGACTTCGGGGGGCAGGGCTGAAAATACCCAGTTTCTAACCACGATTTGCTCTTTCTGTAACCAGCCCTTATCCAGAAGCCCACCCACTCAGAACAAAAGACACTCCTATCACCCAGGAAATTACAAGGGTTTCAGGAGCTCTGGGCCAGGAATGGAGGGGAGAGACCAATATACATATTTTCTATTATCTCACAACTGTTCTTTTACCTCTGAAATAATACACCACATGCTTCCAGTCTCAGTCTCAGGATCTGCCTCCAGAAGAACCCAAACCAGACAGGAGATGTCTGAGCAATCTCCCCTCCACTTTTTATTGAGGTTTAAATTAAAGTACACCAATGTTAAGCAAACAACTTGACAACAATCTCTATTTGTATATCTCTCTGTAAACACCACTGAGATCAAGCTACAGAGCATATCTAACTCCCCAGCAGGCTCACCCACCTCAAACCATCCTGAAAAGTAACAACTTTTCTCACTGGAGACGCGCTTTGCCTGTTCTTGAATTTCACATAGATGGAGTCTCACACTGTGTGCTCTTTAGGGTATGACTTCTTTTGTTCAACATTATACTTGTGAGATGTTTTTGCCTTCAGAAAGAGTTTGCTAGTTTTTGTGTGCTAAGTCAGGTCTGACTCTTTATAACCCCGTGGACTGCAGCACGCCAGGCTTCCCTGTCCTTCACTGTCTTCTGGAGTTGGCTCAAATTCATGTCCAATGAGTCAGTAATGATATCTAACCATCTCATCCCCTGCTGCCCTTTTCTCCTTTTGCCTTCAATTTTCCCCAGCATTCTGTTGTATACATATCAGATCATTTAAAAATTCATTTCAACTCTTAGTGGACATTTGGGTTGTTTGCTACCTGGGGCTATTGTGAATACAGCTGCTATGAACCTTTTTGTGCATGTTTTGTGCACCCAAGTACCTGCATCCTCAGGTGTATGTCCAAGAGCGGATCTGCTGGGACAGAGAGCCGGTGGGTTTAGCTTAGTAAATACTGCCACACGTTTTCCAACATGGTTGTAACATTTTACATCTCCCACTAGGAATATGAGAGTTCTAGTTGCTCCAATCTTTGGCAACACTCGATACTGTCAGTCCCTTAAATTTTAGCCAATCTGGTAATTCTGTGTAAAAAAATTTGGCCATGGACTTCGCTGGTGGCTCAGTGGTAAAGAGTCTGCCTGCAAATGCAGGAGACATGGGTTCCATGCAAGGTCCAAGAAGATCCTACACGCCACAGGGCAACTAAGCTCATCTGCCACGACTATTGAGCCTGGGATCTAGAGCCTGGGAACCACAGCTGCTGAAGCCCGAGTGCCCTAGAGCCTGTGCTGTACAAGAAGAGAAGCCACCACAGTGAGAAGCCTGTGCTTATCTGCCTTGAACTACGTGGTATTTTCCTAGATCAGGGACTGAACCTATGTTCCTGACTTGGCAGGTGTATTCTTAACAACTAGAACACTAGGGAAGCCCCACAATGGGGCTTGGAAGGCACATTGCCCGAGCTGGGTCTCAACACAACTCTCCACTGGCACGCACATCAGCTCAGAAGACAGGGAGAGGTCGTTTTCAGCTGGTTCCTCCTCATTTCTCACCCTCCTCATGTTCTTTTCTCCTGCAAGCCCCTACACAAAACTCCTCTGCTCTCAGAGGCTAGAAAGTTCTCTTGCATGCTAACACGTGGGGATCCAGGTGAGAGAGCAGTCAGCTCAGCAGGGTTTTTTTTTTGGCTGCACCCCATGACATGTGGGATCTTAGTTCCTGACCAGGGATGGAACACTGTATCCTCTTCAGCGGAAGCTCAGAATGTTAATACCTGGATTTCCAGGGAAGTCCCAGCTCACCAGTTTTGAAAGGGGCAAACTATGAATGCCACCCTACCAATTCAGGAAGGCCATCCCCTCCAAGGCTGCCCCGCACTTTGCAATGCCATTAGACGCGGTGAGTGTGCTAGCCCTCCGCTGAGTCTGGTGCTCTGAATCTCTGGTTCAGCCAGTCACTGAGGAAACTTCTAGTATCCTAAAGGGGTGGGCAGAGAGCAGACGTTCCAAGACAAGGTGGGTAGCAGGCCATTCGAGTGCAGAACCACCAATGTGCGCTGGAGGAGTGGGCCTGCGGGCCCCACCACTCCAACAGTCTTTCAGCCAGTCCTCAGGTTTCCACCGTGGCACGGCACCCTCGCCTTCAGAAGTAACTGCCTGCCCCAAGTCCTGAGCCTTTCCACAGCTCTGCAGGGATCATTTTGTCTCTTACGATGACCCTCCCACCACCTCCCTCCAGCAGGTAGGGGCCATCTTTCTCCCTCCTGCTAAGTCAGGTCCCATTTGTCCAGTCAGTATTCACCTCACAAATTCTTCTCTTCTGATGCTTCTTCTCCTGACCTTTTTGTCCTTGGGAGACACTGAATGGTTCTCTTGCCTTTTCTGCCACTTTGGAGGAATGTCAGGAGGGTGTGGACGACCCAGATAATCACGATGGTGTGATCACTCACCTAGAGCCAGACATCCTGGAATGTGAAGTCAAGTGGGCCTTAGCAAGCATCACTACGAACAAAGCTAGTGGAGGTGATGGAATTCCAGTGGAGCTATTTCAAATCCTGAAAGATGATACTGTGAAAGTGCTGCACTCAGTATGCCGACAAATTTGGAAAACTCAGCAGTGGCCACAGGACTGGAAAAGGTCAGTTTTCATTCCAATCCCAAAGAAAGGCAATGCCAAAGAATGCTCAAACTACCACACAACTGCACTCATCTCACATGCTAGTAAAGTAATGCTCAAAATTCTCCAAGCCAGGCTTCAGCAATATGTGAATCGCGAACTTCCAGATGTTCGAGCTGGGTTTAGAAAAGGCAGAGGAACCCGAGATTAAATTGCAACATCCGCTGGATCATGGAAACAGCAAGAGAGTTCCAGAAAAACATCTATTTCTGCTTTATTGACTATGCCAAAGCCTTTGACTGTGTGGATCACAATCAACTGTGGAAAATTCTGAAAGAGATGGGAATACNGAAGGATTGATGCTAAAGCTGAAACTCTAGTACTTTGGCCACCTCATGTGAAGAGTTGACTCATTGGAAAAGACTCTGATGCTGGGAGGGATTGGGGGCAGGAGGAGAAGGGGACGACCGAGGAAGAGATGGCTGGATGGCATCACTGACTCAATGGACGTGAGTCTGAGTGAACTCGGGGAGTTGGTGATGGACAGGGAGGCCTGGCGTGCTGCAATTCATGGGGTTGCAAAGAGTTGGGCACGACTGAGGGACTGAACTGAGCTGAGCTGAGGAGGGTGTAGAGATAAGAATGTTTGCACTCCAGCCCAGAGGCTCACCCATAGGCACGCCTACACAACCTCCATGTCTAGGGACACCCAGGCTGGCTCCTAAATGGAGGAGGCCTTCCTCCTCAGGCAACTTAAGGGCCAGGAGTTGGTCAGAGAGCCAGCGGGGGTTCCTGGAGGCCTGTTCTCCTTGGAGGTCAACCAGCATGCTAACTGCACACTTATCTGGGTTACACCCCTGTTGTGTCACAGGGGAGCCCAAGGCCAGGAACGAAGCAGTCCTTGCCAGTCAGCAAAATGACAGGGCTGTGAATTTGTTGGGAAAGAATAAAGCATGGGTGTGGCCAGGGCCCTCGAGGACTGGGCGTGGTCAGAGTGACAGTTGCCTGGGCGTGGCCACAGCCAGGGAAGAATAGAGCGTGGTCAAGGAAACTCAGTTGCTGCCTTCTGTAGAACAGGGCTGCCGTCCATTTGGTGTTATTGCCACTCTTTCAGAAATCGCTGCAATTAATTAAATTAATTAATGTAAATTAAATGAAATTTATCAAATACAATGCAATATACTTTTCTTTCAAGGATATATCAAAATTGTAGTCTTGCCCTCTTTTTTTGAGTTCTAATGTTAGTGTTCCCCCCACTGTGTGTGCGTGCGTGTGTGTGTGTGTGTGTGTGTGTGTGTATTTAAGAAAGAGAAAGGCTATTTGGCTCTGGAAAAAGTGTAACTAGACTCTGACACTGAAGCCCAAACTCTCATCTTCCAGAAGACTAGGGGGTGGCAGCTCCCGCCTGGGTCCTCCCTCTCACGTTCTTCCAGCAAAGACCCCCACCCCCCACCTCAGCTTGGCCCCTTCTTTGTCACCTGTGCTTCATAAGTTGCTCGGTCTTGTCCAGCTCTTTGTGACCCTGTGAACTGTAGCCCACCAGGCTCCTCTCTGTACACGGGGATTCTCCAGGCAAGAAAACTGGAGCGGGTAGCCATGCCTTCCTCCAGGGGATCTTCATGTCTCCTGCATTGGCAGGTGGGTTCTTTACCACTAGCACCACCTGGGAAGCCACCCCAGGTTATTTCAATTTCTCTCTGGCCTCCCGTGTCTACACACGTGAGGTTTTGCCCCGAAAAACTCTTCTCTCCCTTCCCCTTTCCCTGGTGAACTCTAAGTCCTCCTTGAGCTCGGGTGTTGCTTCCTCCTGGAGCACCCCCAGGCCTGCAGGCAGGGGGCCACTCGCTCCAACAGCTCTCCTCTGCCTCCTGGCCCTGGGGCCCCACGTAACTGCTCTGACTCACCCCAAGGCCCTGGGCTCTGGGGAGGCAGAGACCCCTCTGCTCTAATCCCTGCAGGGTCCCTGGACTGTCATAAGCACTGTGCGAATACTCAGGGAAGGAGCCAAAGAAAGAAGGGGTGGAATTCGTCATGCTAATTCTGCATTTCCTCAGCTCCCGCCTTTCAAATCATATTCAATCTCTCATCTGTTTCTTTATTAAAAAGTATTATCACGGAAATTTACTCGGGCCATTGTCATTTCCTTTCCGTTGACTTGGTACGTTGGCCCCAAAATAACTCTTTGAGTGAGTGATGAGCAAAGCCATTAGGTAAAATTAATTGGAGTAATTAAAAGCAAATCGTTTTCCTGGGAAAACCAGGTTTTAAGAGCTGGTGCTGGGCAGCTCAGCTGGGGAGTGGCCCTGCTCTCGGCTTTGTGCCCCGGCTGCTGGTGGTTCTCACTGGTAGCCGCTATTAGTGGCGGTGACACATTAATTGAACCTCACTACTTCCAGGTGTGTGGCACACTCCGGGGTCACCAGTGCAGTGGGGGCGGGGGGTGGTTCATGTGTATTCAATTACAGCTGCGAGATGAAGGAACGCAACATGTCATATGCTAAAGTGTCGATTACCACCCCTTAAGGGGCTGCCCGAAAACTAAACCAATCAGCCCCCTTCCCTGTGGAGCGTGTTCTGTTTGGGCTGGAAGCCCTATAAACCATGTGCAGCGTCGGGCAGAAACAGGGGGGACCCAGAAAGCTGAGAGGGGAGAACCTAAAGAGTTGGAAAATTCATCTTGAAAATTCAGGTGTTGTTCCCATTTGTTTTGAGATTGCACTATGGGATGTTGGAGTACGTACGATTGGAAGCCACGGTTACATGAAGAAATCCATTAAAGATAATGTATGGCTGGTTCACTAGGCTGTACAGCAGAAAATAACACAGCATTGTAAAGCAACTATAGTCCAATAAAAATTGAAAGAAAACAGAAAAAGAATACAGCCATCTACAAGAGGCCCAGGGGGTGCTGATGAAATATGCACCACAACGTATAGCTGAGGGGCTACTTGGGTGGTGTAGTGCCAAAGAACCTGCCTACAATGCAGGAGATGCAGGTTCAATCCCTAAGTCAGGAAGATCCCCTGGAATAGGACGTGGCAACCCTCTCCAGTATTTTGCCTGGAAAATTCCATGGACAAGAGGAGCCTGGCAGGCTGCAGTGCATGGAGTCACAAAGAGCCAGACGCAACTGAGCAACTGAACACACACACATACTCGTGTATAGCTGAGCTATTCTAGGAGGTGAATTCATGCAATTTACATTTTGAACGTCTTTTATTTAGCATTTATGAAGATGTGTGCTTATGAACAATTAATTGTAATTAATATAATCTGATATATTAATCTAAAATTGTGCAGATTTCATCACCAAAACGTGAAATGCATTTATGGAAGGAGAATTTTTTAAAAGAATATTTTCCACCTTCTCTGACTGTTGTGAACTGTAACCAAGCCTTTTACGCTTTAGATTTATTCTGAAGAGCGTAAGGCCATGACACCCTAGGACTTCCCCATGAGACCCTCTTTGTGTGGAATTTTTCTTTCCTTCCTTCCTTTTTTAAAAGGAGGCATTTTTCTTACAAGCCAGGAATGGTTATTATAATTAGTATTTATTACACCGTCTTCCTTCCCCGAACTCGAAGTGATCAATCATGTTTACCCCTTCAGCACTGCCCTGTATGGAATAAGTATTATCCCCCTTTCTCACAGCAACAAGAAGAGGGCTAACAGTCTCATTCAAGGTCACCTGACAAATTATTCTGCATTAGAAACCATGATTGCTTAAGCCTCACCATCGCTTAGACAAACAAGCCATGTTTTTACTCTCAACCCTTTCATTTTGGGGTGCCGGTAGCCCTCTTCCCAATGTTGACCTTCGTGTCCATTCATCAGTCACCAAGTACTTGTTAAATACCCACTTTAAAATGTGTTAATTGTAGGAATAAGATTATTTGGTTGAAGGAATACAGATTAAATTTCAAACCTCAAAACCACACTGAACTCTTATTACTAAGAAAAGAGGTCATTGTTGGTACCGTTTAATTTAATGCCCATTTCTCTTCCTTTTCTGCATCTCTTTTTCTAGCCCTGACCTTCTCAAGGCCTCTTGCTTACTAATGTTGCTTTCTCTTACAGAGTTTTGACATTGGCTGTCAAATACACAGAATTTTGACATTGGGTGTCAATACACTGTTCAGTGTATTTGAAACACATTCAGCCATTTTTGAATTACCAAACTGGTCAGATGGTTCAACTCAATACAAAATTGCTACATAGGTCGGTGGCTTCTGTAGGTACTGTCAAACTGAACAATACCTGAAGAAGAATTTTGAAAAGGTGTGGTGCTCTACCTAAGGTATGTGCCACTGTTTTTATTGTTAAAGGCATGGTCTACTGGCTTCTGGATTTAATTGCTAGTTTACTTATTGTGTTCAGATGCTCAGTCGTGTCCGTCTCTGTACCCCATGGAGCCCACCAGGCTCCTCTGTCCATGGGATTTCCCAGGCAAGAATACTGGAATGGGTTGCCATTTCCTTTTCTAGGAGATCTTCCTGACCCAGGGATCAACCCCTCATCTCCTGCACTACAGGCAGATTCTTTACCACTAGGGCTACCTGGGAAGCCCAAGTTTACTTATGAGAGGCCTCAATTGGCATCTTTTAAAAGGAGCCGTGCTTGTCCCTCTTTCTGTGGGATGGTGAATGGGGCCTGGCCAAGAAGGAGCGCAGCTGGGCTTGTGATCTTGTGAGTTCTTCCAGGGACAAAATTAAGATGAAATCCCTGTTGTGGATCAGCCTACTTCAGAGAAAAAAGAGAGCGAGAGAGAGTAGGTGTGTCCAAAAGGCAGGCCGTCTGCCTGCCCACCTGACTCATCGACCTTGATCTGACCATATTTTCATCAAAGCATGAGAGTAAAACTCTTTTGCTTGTGACCACATCTGTAGTAATTATTTAAAAATAGTACAAGGCATAGCACAGGGAGCTCAGTTTGGTGCTTTGTGATGACCTAGATGGGTGGGAAGGGAGGCAGGGAGGCTTTAGAAGGAGGGGATATATGTATGCAAATAGCTGATTCACTTTGTAAAGCAATTATACTCCAATAAAAAAAAGTAAATAAAAATAACGAAAGGCTAAGAAGAGAAAATGTCTGATGCTTTGCCCTTGATTGGGTTTTTCGGCTGAGCTTGAGCAGCTAAAGAAGATTCAGCTTCAGACAAAGGGGCTGAGAACAGGGTTTCCCGGACCATCCCTCTGGTGCCATCCAGAGCCCAGCAAGGTGAACTGGCACATGGGGCCCATGGCCTGATGCCTCTGCTTCTCTGAGAACATGAACTTCAAGGGGTAACTGGTGTGACTGCATGTCTTAGTCAGCTTGGGCTCCCAGGCTTCAACAACAGAAATTTACTTCTCATAGTTCTGGAGGCCAAAAGTGCTGGGCAGCTGGGTTCCTGGTGAGAGCCATTTCCCGGGGCTGGAGAAGGCTCCCTTCTTGTTGTGTCCTTATGAGGCAGAAAGAGAGCGAAAGCAAGCTCTTTTGTGAATACATTCTTTTGTTTCCCGCACTGGTTCTTAGTTGCATCAGGCGAGATCTTTCATTTGCGGTGCACAGATACTAGCGGTGGCTCTCTGGCTCAGTAATTACGATGCAAGGGCTTAGTTGCTCCAAGCCATGTGGGATCTTAGTTTTCTGACCAGGGATCAAACCCACACCCCCTGCATTCCAAGGCAGATTCTTAACCACTGGTCCACCATGGAACTCCCTGTGACTCTTCTTAAAAGGGCACTAATCCTATTCATGACGGTTCCACCCTCATGACCTAATGACCTCCTCGAAGTCCTCCTTCCCAATACCTCCACACTGGAGATTGGGCTTTCAGCAGATGAGTTTGGGGGCAGCAGGGGGACAAATACAGACATTCAGTCCATTGCACCATGTGAACCAGGCGGTTTAATGAAATCAACTGAGTGGACTCATGAACAGTCTCAACCTCTGTCTCCTCCACAGTCTCAATTCAGGAGCCCTTCCCCCTGCTCTTCTGCTTGTGCCCCTTTAAAATAACCTGTCTTGGTCCAGTTTCCCTAAGAAATTGAGTTTAAAGCCAAGATTCAGTATTAATGCTTTTTTATGGAGCGGAGGTGCAGTCTCAGGGCAGTGAGTGAGGGAAGGGGGAGTGGAGGTGAGGAGGGCGGGAAGCAAGGTGTCTATGTGAAGACAGAGCCACGGTAAGTCGCCTGCATACAAACAAGTTCTGTTCCAAGAGCACGTTTGTTTAAGTCCAACAAAGTTAGTCTAGGTACCCAACTAATACAGTCATTAGCTATATAGTATTTCTCTCTACAAATAATACATAAAAACAGTTCAGTTCAGTTCAGTCACTCAGTCATGTCCTACTCTTTGTGACCCCATGGACTGCAGCATGCCAGGCCTCCCTGTCCATTCCCAACTCCCGGAGCTAACTCAAACTCATGTCCATCGAGTCGGTGATGCCATCCAACCATCTCATCCTCTGTTGCCCCCTTTTCCTCTCGCCTTCAATCTTTCCCAGCATCAGGGTCTTCTCCAGTAAGTCAGCTCTTTGCATCAGGTGGCCAAAGTATTGGAGTTTCAGCTGCAACATCAGTCCTTCCAACGAACATTCCACACAAAAAATGAAGAAAGCATTTAAATCTTATAGCACAGTACCTTGGAAAGTACAGTGGTACAGTACAACAGCTGGCACACAGAGGCTGGCATTGAGTGAAGGGGCAAGAAGAATGACTGACTGGAGGAGGGGGGGCAGAGGCGGGAGATAGCAGAGCTGAAGAATGGTCAGCTTTTGGAGACGGAGGGCCGGAGGGCGAGCTGCAATGTCACTCATGCCTGATGCTGATAGAACGCGCATTCACGTCTGTGAAAGTTCACAACTTGAAAGGCTCGTATGTATGGGACTTACTGTAGTGGGTCAGCCCATGTGCTTTTCAGCTCTGTGGGATGTCACTGTTCTCAGTGCAGTCCCCTGGATGGAGAGAGAGAAGCCTCTCATCTCCTGCTTCCCCTTGGTCTATGTCTACCCCTTGGGGAGCTAACTCCCCTCTACAATCAGTTGCCACATGCAGCTCCTTCCCTGTCAGAGAGGAGTCAGCCTCTTGGCCCTGCAGCATGCATTTCATCTCTCTCTCTCTTTTTTTTTTTGCTGAGTCCATAAAGCTGAAGCTCCAATACTTTGGCCACCTGATGTGAAGAGCTGACTCTTTGGAGGAGATCTTGATGCTGGGAAAGATTGAAGGCAGGAAGAGAAGGGGGTGACAGAGGATGAGATGGTTGGATGGCATCACTGACTCAATGGACATGAGTCTGAGCCAGCTCTGAAAGATGATGAAGGACAGGGAAGCCTGGCATGCTGCAGTCCATGGGGCCCCGAAGAGTTGGACACGACTGATTGAACACCAGCTTTATGAGTTAAGGCTTAGCTGCTGGAGCTCTTGAAGTGTTATTTAATCTGATTTTAAGTAACAAAAATAAAGGTGTTTCTAGGTTTGACTTCCTCCCTCAGTGATCTTTTCAATGTTTTATTGAGAACTGAGAACTTAGTATGGCCTGGCTCCATGCTGGGTGCTTTCTTTTCTTTTTTAAACGGGCCACCCTGCTTGTGGGATCTTAGTTCTGTGACCAGGGATCAAACCTGCTCTCGCTGCATCAGAAAAGCAGAATTTTAACCACTGGACCGCTAGGGAAGTCCCTCTGGGCGCTTCCTTCAGTTGTCTTATTCAGAACTCACCAGCAATCCCACTGCTGGGCATACACACCGAGGAAACCAGAATTGAAAGAGACACATGCACCCCAATGTTCATTGCAGCACTGTTTATAATAGCCAGAACATGGAAACAACCTAGATGTCCATCAGCAGATGAATGGATAAGAAAGCTGTGGTACATATACACAATGGAGTATTACTCAGCCATTAAAAAGAATACATTTGAATCAGTTCTAAGGAGATGGATGGAACTGGAGCCGATTATATAGAGTGAAGTAAGCCAGAAAGAAAAACACCAATACAGTATACTAACACATATATATGGAATTTAGAAAGATGGTGATGATGACCCTGTAAGCGAGACAACAAAAGAGACTCAGATGTGTAGAGAGGACTTTTGGACTCTGGGGGAGAGGGAGAGGGTGGGATGAGATGGGAGAATGGCATTGAAACATGTATAGTATCATGTAAGAAACGAATCGCCAGTCTATGTCCGATGCAGGATGCAGGATGCTTGGGGCTGGTGCACGGGGATGACCCAGAGAGATGTTATGGGGTGGGAAGTGGGAGGGGGTTCATGTTTGGGAACGCATGTATACCCGTGGTGGATTCATGTCAATGTATGGCAAAACCAATACAGTATTGTAAAGTAAAATAAAGTTAAAATAAAAATTAAAAAAAAAAAAAGAACTCACCATGATCCTGTGGAATAAGTTTATAACCTCTGTTTCATACAGGTTAGGTAATGTGCCCACGGTCAGGGTCATGCAGCTTTTAGGCAGCAGAGTTGGGATTTCCCCCCGCCTCCAGGTTTCTGACTTCCAGTCCATTGCTGATTTCCTGGCTGTACAGCATAAGGAAGAGAACACGGGTAGGGTGAATACCTGCTGGGCAGTCACGCCATTTGTGAGGGTGTGTTAAGACATCTGTTACTTAAGCCTCATGAAGAGTGAGCCTCCGTCGCACAGAGGTGATCCAAAGAACAGATGACTTAAAATCTAATCTGGTGCCTGCATTTGACTTTTTAAAAAAGTATTGATAGATCACTGCTTTTCTTAGGTTTTACTCAATCGGGGTTAAGTGGGACTGTTGTGTTGGGATTTGGCAGCCCAGGTTTGCTTGATGGAGGTGAGTGTGGGTAGAGGGTAGTGTAGGGATAGGGAAGCCTCCTGAACCCATAGAGCTGGACAGGGGAAAACTGGAGGTGACCAGGCAGAATGAGCTTGGAGCTGTCATCTGTGAGGTCTTTTCTGAGACCTGGGAGGCCACCTGGGGATGGAGAGCAGGAGTGGGCAAAGAGGATTCCTGAGACCCCAATGGGACATCACAGGGAAGAGAGGCACCCTCAGTACCCAGGCAAAACCAAGACCCCAACTGGAGTTGAGTAGAGATGAGCAGGCATTCAGGGGATTTAGACACACTTTGAAGAACTCCTTGCAAGACGGTGTCTGTTCCTAGATGCTGCTCAGCTTCAAGAGTTAGGAGATGAATCTGAACAGGGATGAAAATGCACACAGCAGGAAGCCCTTCTGGGGGAAATGGAGAGACATCAGATTTGCAGAAGGGTCTTCAGTTCACGGTGGTTTGTGAACCAGCCCAGCACAGGAGGTCAAAGCATGTACACCACGCACTCTACCTCCCTACCTCCCCCAGTTTTTTTTTTTTTTTCTAAAAACGGGTACTTCTGTCGGCCAGTCCTTATGAGAGCCAATGCATGTTTTGTCCTAGCCAAGGGTGCAAGTGTTCTCATATCAACCACATTACAAAGAGCAAGGAGTTGCATCCCAGTCCATCTGAGTGCGTTTGGAATGTCGTGTCTGAGTCATCGGAATCTCCCAGGGGCTCCGGGACAGGGCCGGGGACAGAATCGGGAGAGAAACTCATTAGGCCACTTTATCCCTTCCCCAGGGAATAACCTGCGTCCAGGGCCCTGGATTTTATGTGCGACTGGCTTCTTCTCTTTCTTGCTTTCCCAGAAGGTGCCGGGGGCACGTCTCCATAGCCCCAGCCTGGCTGGAGATCAAGACTGGAGTTGGGAAACCCCTCCTTCCTTGGGGCCCCTCCCCCTTGACAAATGAAACCAGGGCATGGAGATCATTACCCGCACATTATTAGGCAAAATTGGATTAATTAACCTCGTCTGGCCCCTTGGCTCAGGAGACAGAAAAAAAAAAACCAAGGTCCTAGTTCAAATGCAGCCTTTTGAAAATGTCAGCCGTGACTCAGTGATAAATATTTATAAATATATATGCCGCATATCAACAGGGTAGCCAGTGTATTTTTACATGTAAGTACACAAAGACACTCTGTTGTTAACACGCATTCAAAGCAGCAGCCTTGAAAGGGCCATTATGGCTTGTACTATGAATGTTTATTAAGAATAATATGCAAAACGGAGCTCCATCTGAATGGGCCCATTGATGGGTATCAGAGCGGCCAGGGCTGGGATGGCGGGATCGTCAGAAATGATAATAATGTCCCTAACAGAACTTGCCCCAGCCCAAGAGAGCAGAGTGATGTGTCAGTGGTCCTGGCCACTTTGGGTTGTGTGTGTTTGTTCTGGAAACATTGACTTAAGGTTCAAGCAGGTCTTTAAACCATGGCACTCAGGCCCCAGGTCACGGAGCCACGTGAAGGATTTTTCCCTCTTGACTTGAGCTCCAAGTAGTCATTGGAGTTGTTTTTTTTTTCCATTGGAGTTTTTGGTGTGCATTCCAAACAAATCCCTTCCTCCTCCCTATCCTCTGAGTAGGAAACATCGCCTGTGGATTTTTCCACACTGGTCCCTTCCCAGCCTCTCTCCTGCTTTCCTTAGTGGAGCCCCTTTCAGCTTAATTGCCCTCTGGGCATCCCAGGATCACTTCCTTGTTTTAGGGAACTCCTTATTTATTCAACCAGTATTGACTGAGGGCTTACCATGTCCCTGGCCCAGACGAGAGGCTGGGGTTGCAGTGACGGATAAGATAGACACAGGGTCCCTATTCACTCTCCTGGGAGGAGACGTGCAAAATCAAGTGGACCAAGAGCAAGTGGACTTCCCTGGTGGCTCACACGGTAAAGCGTCTGCCTACAATGTGGGAGACCCAGGTTCGATCCCTGGGTTGGGAAGATCCCCTGGAGAAGACAATGGCATCCCACTCCAGTATTCTTGCCTGGAAAATCCCATGAACGGAGGAGCCTGGTAGGCTGCAGTCCACGGGGCTGCAAAAAGTCGGACACAACTGAGCGACTTCACTTTCACTTTCACTTCAAGAGCAAGGATGACTTCAGAGAGGGATGTGGCATTTAAAACTGGGCGGGTTCTCATTAGGGAAGGTTTAGATTGCAGATGAGGGGCATGTTGGAGGATGGGAAATCCAGGAAGCCTCTCCAGGAAGGACAGGTGCATTGAGAGCTGACTAAGAGGAAGGATCCAGCCTTCCACAGCCTTGTGAACACCTGAGACCCAAAGAACCTTTCCAGGCAGAAGGCAGAGGGAGGGTAGGAGTGTGATATGAATATGGTGTGTTCAAAGATCAAAAAGATAGAAAGAGAAGGGTGGGAGATCCAGAGAGCAATGAGTCGGTGGTCGGAGCACCAGCGCACACCTTCCCTGGACTTTGCTCTTGGCTTATGGGCCGCTGGCCCCTCTCAGTCTACAGTTGCCCTGACCTCCATCACTGAGAACACTTGGGAAAGCCAGGAGGTATTTGTCAGGTTGTTGATCCAAAATCATCCACGTGTTGTTTTTT
Source organism: Redunca redunca (assembly GCA_006410935.1). Classification (NCBI taxonomy): domain Eukaryota; kingdom Metazoa; phylum Chordata; class Mammalia; order Artiodactyla; family Bovidae; genus Redunca; species Redunca redunca. Next base: position 144,371 of record SJYQ01096178.1, on the reverse strand, counting down.
TCTCCTCTCAATTTTATTTATTTGGGGCTTCTCTGGTGGCTCAGATGGTAAAGAATTCACCTGCAGTGCAGGAAACCCAGGTTCAATCCCAGGGTCAGGAAGATCTCCTAGAGAAGGGAATGGCTACTGACTCCAGTATTCTTGCCTGGAAAATCCCATGTACAGAGGAGCCTGGCACAAGTTGTTGATATAAAATCATTCTTGGGTTTTTAAAAAATTTTTATTTATTTATTTATTTGGCCGAACTGGGTCTTAATTGGTGCACAAAGAATCTTCTTTGCATCATGCAGGATCTCTAGTTGCAGGGCACAGGCCAGTTTGCCCTGCAGCATGTGGGAGATTAGTTCCTGGATCAGGGATTGAGCCTGTGTCCCCTGCATTGCCAGGTGGATTCTTAACCATTGGACCACCAGGGAAGTCCCCCCAAATCATCCTTGTAGATTGGTTTGCTTAGAAACATCTTGGGAAAAAAACCATGGTGGAGTTTGCGTACTTTCCCTTACTCTGGGTTGGAGCCTGACTCCGCCTGCCATGAGATTTTTCATCACAGCACTTGAAGATCCCTCTTTATTTGATTCTCGTCCACCTGGAGGCCTCCAAGGTAACATATTTCCCCTCAGACACTCCTTTGCTCACTTATCACTCAACATGGTTGAAAGATAAAATTTAAAGACTCAAGTCTATTTATTATTCCAAGAAGAGTTGACATCAAGATCAATATATCTGGACAGAAGCTATTAACATTTTAATGAGTTACTCAGTAATATTCCAAAGATGTGTCAATGAGTCATGGCCCCTTTGATTAAGGATGTACTTCAGAAACTACTGTAAATATATATAAGAAAGGCTCAGAAGGAGGAACTGTCACCCATCCATCCTGAGGATTCATGAATAAAGAAGCTCGCAAGGTGACTGTCCCTGGGCTACACCGTTTACTGTAAGAGTGATAACCTTTGCAAATGCCACTGGTCTCCACTGGATGACAAGCAAAGATGCCTACCTTTGTCAATCGTCAGGTGTATGTGTGTTGGCAGGGGGCCAGCGGGGGGCACGGTGTGCAATGGCGATGCTGAGGTTGAGGTAGAGAAGAAATGTCTGCACATCTTTCTTTTAGATCCAGCTCTGGGACATGAACTAGGGAGGGATAACACTTTGGAGAGGAAAACTGATCTCAGTTCAGTTCAGTTGTTCAGTCGTGTCTGACTCTTTGCCACCCTATGAACCACAGCACACCAGGCCTCTCTGTCCACCACCAACTCCCAGAGTTTACACAAACTCATGTCCATTGAGCTGGTGATGCCATCCAACCTCATCCTCTGTCATCCTCTTCTCTTCCTGCCCTCAATCTTTCCCAGCATCAGGGTCTTTTCAAATGAGTCAGTTCTTCGCATCAGGTGGCCAAAGTATTGGCGTTTCAGCTTCAGCATCAGTCCTTCCAATGAATACCCGGGACTGATCTCCTTTAGGATGGACTGGTTGGATCTCCTCGAAGTCCAAGGTACTCTCAAGAGTCTTCTCCAACAGCACAGTTCAAAAGCATCAATTCTTCGGCACTCAGCTTTCTTCACAGTCCAACTCTCACATCCATACATGACTACTGGAAAAACCATAGCCTTGACTAGATGGACCTTTGTTGAGAAAGTAATGTCTCTGCTTTTTAATATGCTGTCTAGGTGGGTCATAACTTTCCTTCCAAAGGGTAAGCATCTTTTAATTTCATGGCTGCAATCACCATCTGCAGTGATTTTGGAGCCCAGAAAAATAAAGTCAGCCACTGTTTCCACTGTTTCCCCATCTATTTGCCATGAAGTGATGGGACCAGATGCCATGATCTTCGTTTTCTGAATGTTGAGCTTTAAGCCAACTTTTCCCCTCTCCTCTTTCACTTTCATCAAACTGATCTAGGAAAGAGGAAAGTTATCGGAAAAGAGAAGACTGAGCAGGTCTGAGGAGGGGGCAGGGATGGAGGGGCCAGCAGAAAGATGTGTGCACAGATGGTTTCAGTCTGGTGTGTTGAAAGCTTTGGTGTGAAGACTTTTTTGGGTGTCCTCTCTCCTCCTTCATCCAATTCCCTAATTCATGGATGGGTGCTCTTGAGATCACTCTAGAGATCTAGAACCTTGAACTGATTGGGCTCCAGACAACTGACCTTTTACTCCTGCTGGTGGAATCTGATTCTGACCCTGGTCTCTCTCTGGGACTGTGGTCTCCAGAAGGCAAACTTGGGTCTGTTTGTGCCAAGAGGCAGAGGCAAGCTCACATGTGGACTAGGGAAGAGAGAATACCCCGAGGCCCAACTTACCTTCCGGTGCAGACCCAGAATCCAGAGTTGGCCCTTGTGCTAGACTTGGACTTGGGGGAGCAGTGGGAGACTGGGAGAAAGGAGAGGGCATTACTGATATTCATCACCTTGTGAACATTCTAGTGATAAGCCATTTAACTCCTGAACCAGAGCATGGGCATTTCGGGCTTCAGCAACTTTACTCTAGGGCGGGGAAAAGAAGCTGGTAAATAGAGGTGAGGCAGGGATGCGAGTGAGTCAAGGAAAGCCTCCAAAAATGTTAACATAGTTCTGTGCTAGAAAGAGGAGCTGGCGCTGTCTACAGTGGCAATCTGTATTGTTGCTAATGACAGCGACCTTGGGCTGTTCTTTTCTCTTAGTTGATGAGGGCCAACTCATAAGCCACAGTGGGTGAGATGGCTGGATGGCATTCTGAACTCAATGGACATGAAGTTGAGGAAACTCTGGGAGATAGTGAAGGCCAAGCCAGCCTGGTGTGCTGCAGTCCATGAGGTTGCAAGGAGTCAGACATGACTAAGTGACTGAATGAACAAACTCATAAGCCAAATGGAAAAGGAAAAGATGGGTGGCACCTGTAATGTTCTCCGTATTATCTTTCAAATAGTTGCAGAATAATAGGGCTGGCAGGCAGCCTAAGCATGACCATTCCCCTTTTCTGAGACGACAGCTCATTTCTCTGTTTTTCAGAATTTTGACAGTTGTCTTGCTGAGTGTCTGCCAACACGTCTGGTTTTGGCAACATGGTGGACAAAGCTGATATGGGACAGATCTGGATGCCAATGCCTATAAAAGCTGGATAAGTAAGTGAATTAAAAAGTCATAGGTGAAAGAAAGGGTTGGGAAGACCCCTCAAGGAGGGCATGGCAACTCACTCCAGTATTCTTTCCTGGAGAATCCTATGAACAGAAGTGCCTGATGGGCTACAGTCCATGGACTGAGCGACTTTCACTTTTTCAGATGCTGTTCTCAGTGCTTTATAAGATTAACTCCATTAATCCCCACATCAGTCTTATGAGATAGTTTATTATACCCATTTTGCAGATGGAGAAACTGAGGTTCAAAGGGTTTAAGTAAATTTCCCTAAGGCTACACACCTATAAGTTATGGAATCTGGACTTGAACCTCAGTAGTTTGGCTTCAGAGCCTTGTGCCTTAATAATACATTAATAGAAGCAGGACCATGAGAAAGAAAGGTGGACAGGTGGGTGGATGGATGAATAGTTAACCAGATAGATAGGAGTTCTGGTGTTACATGTGATTTCCTGGACTCTCTGAGGCTAACCCTACTCTAGGATTCCCAATTTTTCATGCAATTAAATTTCATTTTTGTATAACTTAGCTTGAGTTGTTGTGGCTGGCTTTATTTGCCTTTTTTTTTTGCATTGAACACACCTTTCCATTGCCCTTCTGGTTGCAGCATACACTTTGCCTTTGGAAACCAGCCCTTATTCCCTGTTATTTCTGTTGCAGCTGCCAATCGAGGTGCCCCACCCTCTCTAGACTGCATGGGTAGAGCACGTGACCCAGACTTGACCATTCAGAGTACCTGGTCCCCTGGCCACAGCAGCTGGTTCAGGGATGCGCCCCTGCCTGAAGCTGGGTCCATCAGTGTCTCTTGGGAGTTTTGTTTGGCAGAGAATGGGAGAGGTTGTCTCTGCTGGACTTGCTGTGCCAGGAGGCTGGGCAGTGGGGCTGTTGGGCAACACAAGGTCAGGGGCTGTTCTGTTTCCCACAGCTGACTTCTCCGCTGGGATGTCCCATCTTAGTTTATTCCAGTCTACCCAGTTTGGGGTACTGTTCCTGGAACTTGGGTTCCCTTAAATCAAGATGGGGCTTGAATAACTAGTTTCTTGTGTGTCGACCTTCCGTCCTCTTGCACTGCCTCGCCAGCAACAGGGGCCTAGACCTGTGCTTGGTCCCAAGGGCCCTGTGCATAGCAGGGCCTGCCCTTGCTCTGAAGCTCTTCTAGCATCATTTTGAAATTCTCAACAAGTTTTGAATAAGCATCCCTGCATTCTTAGTTTACACTGGACCCTGCAAATTATGTCACCTCCCTCCCTGTTCACAGCTTTCCTGTTCCTGGATAGAAAGCAGTCGAATAGGCTTCTCTGGATTTTTCTCTCCCTTTGGCCAACTTGCTTGATCCCATGGCAGAAGGGGTAGAGGAGTAGAAGGGGAAAGAAGCAAGAACCCAGAAGGAGTCCCAAACTGGGGAAGTCGGCTTTGGGATAGTTGAGGGCGGATAGTTGGTGGTGGCCCCCCATCTAAAATGGGGGGATGAGCCACGAGATTCCTTGGCAACAAGGAAGGGCGGGAGCCTGAGGCAGCAGTGAGACAAAGCAGGGTCCGTTGGCTGGACCTGTGATGAGCTGCTCACCAAAGGCCATCGGACCCCCAGCCCGAGCGAGAAATGACTCCAGCCTCAGAGGAACAGCCTTGGTACTTGAGGCTCAACTGCCTGGAAATGGCAGAAACAAAGAACCTGTTTGATAAACATAACTCTCAGCCAATAGTTTGTTGCTATAAAATTGCAATTAAGGGGTCCTTGGCACTTCCAACTCTGAATGCAGAGTTCCAAAGAATAGCAAGAAGAGATAGGAAAGACTTCCTCAGCGATCAATGCAAAGAAATAGAGGAAAACAACAGAATGGGAAAGACTAGAGATCTCTTCAAGAAAATTAGAGACACCAAGGGAACATTTCATGCAAAGATGGGCTTGATAAAGGACAGAAATGGTATGGACCTAACAGAAGCAGAAGATATTAAGAACAGGTGGCAAGAATACACAGAACCGTACAAAAAAGATCTTCACAACCCAGATAATCACGATGGTGTGATCACTCACCTAGAGCCAGACATCCTGGAACGTGAAGTCAAGTGAACTGACTGAACTGTCATTTAGTCGCTACACTGTGTCTGACTCTTTTGCAATCCCCTGGACTGTAGTCCCACCAGGCTCCTCAGTCCATGGGATTCTCCAGGCAAGAATACTGGAGTGTATGGCCATTTCCTTCTCCAGGGGATCTTCTCGGCCCAGGAATCGAACAGCAATAGTCCGTGAGAGTAAACAGGGCAGTCAGAGGAGGTCTTATGCAGAAGGTGACATTCAAGTTCAAAGCATCATATAGCTAATTCCCTCTGTGAAGTCTTAGAAAGTAACACTTCCTGAAATGCATGATTTGAGCTCTTTCCAGCAAAGGTTCCTTTAAATAAGTGGTTCTCTGTTGCTCATGTCCCCCTCCCCACCCCCCACCACCCGCCAGCTCCCCAGGGACCTGTCTGGCCATGGCTGGAAATATTTTTGATTATCACGACTGAAGGAATTGCTACTGGCATCTAGTGGGTAGAGGCTGGGGGTGTGACTAAAGATTCAACAAGGCTCAGGACAGCCCGCCCACAACAGACGAATCTCAGCCAAGTGTGACAAGTGCTGTGGCTGAGAAGACTGGTCTAGATAGGCAGACTGGCTTTCGCAGACACTGGGAAACCAAGGTGGATCCATCTGCCTTTCCCTGGGCTTCAGCTGAAGTGTGGACCACACAGCGTTCAGCCGAGCAGATGGCCACGCCTGGTGCCCCCAACACATTTTGCCGACGTGGGGGTAAGAAAGTGAAAGACGATGATTTTCACTAACTGGTGTAACCCACTGCCAAATCTCAAGGGAAGGAAAATGAAACACGCCCCGAGAAACTCTGTTTATGGTGCAGGAAGGGTTTAGTGACTTCACCGCTCAGATTACCACTCGGATATCAGTTTCAGCATCATCAACCTCCAATTTCCTGTTTTGCTTATCTTAGAATTACTTTTTTTTTTTATGTTTGCACAGCCCATATGGCTTTGGCTTCAAGTTGATTAGATATGGAACTGGTTCATAATGGATTAGAATGCAGGATTTGTTTGCTTTGTAATATTTTAAGAAAGAAATAAAAGAAGCCATAACGATGGAGAGACATATTTTATATTTACAGTCTTATTCTTTTTTCATTACCGGAAAAGACAACTTATTTAGGAATGTGGATTATGGTTCTTGGTCACTTTTTGATTTGTGTTTCACTTTAGGGTTTTCCTGAGTTACAAATCCCTGCAGATTTGTGAGACTTAAAGAGTTTCACTTGTACATTTATTTTTCCTTTTAGCCTTTCCTCCCCCCCACACACCCCCTTTTTTTTTCTTTCTTTACCTCTCCACTAGATGTTTTCCTATAAACCAATCCGTGTGTCAGTTTTCCCTGCATTGCCTGTACAGTTGGAAACATTCGAATCAGTTCTGTGAAACCAATGGCCCCAGCTGTTAAACACCGATCCATGGTGCATCGACACCCAGCATCTGGATGGCCTAGTTCAGCTCATGTTTTGGTAAATATGTATTTTTTTGATCATTTCAAACTACCGTGCAAAGCCACATCCTGCCATTTGTTCGATGCTCAGAGCAGTGCGACACATCGCACACGGTTCTGTAGGCTGCGGAGGAAGTCTGCAGGGCTGGTTCCGTGGCCAGGAGACCATCAGGGCCGTCTCCACACACCCTCATTGCCCAGAAGATGGCTGCTTTCAGGAGAGCTTGGATTCCTGGGGTTTTCTGAGTCCTAGAGTTAGCGGTCTTTCGCAGATTTCAACATAATCCATCTTTAGGATCTTGTTGTTCAGTCACTCAGTTGTGTCTGACTCTTTGTGACGCCATGGACTGCAGCACGCCAGGCCTCTCTGTCCATCACTAACTCCCGGAGTTTACCCAAACTCATGTCAATTGAGTCAGTGATGACATCCAACCATCTCATCCTCTGTCATCCCCTTCTCCTCCTGCCTTCGATCTTTCCCAGCATCAGGGTCTTTTCCAGTGAGTCAGCTCTTTGCATCAAGTGGCCAAAGTATTGGAGCTTCAGCCTCAGCATCAGTCCTTCCAGTGAATATTCAGGATTGAGTTCCTTCAGGATCTTACATCATTGTTAGAAACTGTATGCATGGTCACAGACTGAGAAGCTGGCATCAAGATCGAAGTTGTTTTTGTCTGATAGCCCTCGATCCCCACCTCCTGCAGGGTAACCAGCCTAATGCTCGTGGGACTTCCAGTTGTTGTGGGTTGGGTCTGCCCAGATCAAGTCCTAACCCCTCACACCTGGGAATGTGACCTTATTTGGAAATAGGGTCTTTGCAGATATAATTAAGATGCAAGTTATAGGAAGAAGAGAATGGACAAACACATACCATGTAAAGGCACAGACACGTGGAGGGAAGATGGTCATGTGACAATAGAGTCAGTGATCGGAGCTATGTTGCTACAAGCCAGGGGATTCCAAGGATGGCCAGCAACCACCAGAAATGAGGAGACAGGCATGAGCCCCCAAGAAAGTCAGTCCTGCCCACAACTTAATTCTGGATTTCTGGCCCTTAAAACCGTGAGAGAATAAATTTCTGCTGTTTTAAGTCACTCAGCTTGTTGTACTTTGTTATGGAAGCTCTCAGTTCAGTCGCTCAGTCGTGTCCAACTCTATGGAAGCTCTAGGAAAGTAATATTCCTACATAGCATATTAAAAAGCTGAGACATTACTTTGTCAACAAAGATCCATCTAGTCAAAACTATGGTTTTTCCAGTAGTCATGTATGGATTTGAGAGTTGGACTATAAAGAAAGCTGAGTGCTTTATAAAGAATTTCAAAGAATTGATGCTTTTGAACTGTGGTGTTGGAGAAGACTCTTGAGAGTCCCTTGGACTGCAAGGAGAGCCAACCAGTCAATCCTAAAGGAAATCAGTCCTGAATATTTATATTAAGGACTGATGCTGAAGCTGAAACTCCAATACTTTGGCCACCTGATGTGAAGAACTGCCTCCATGGAAAAGACCCTGATGCTGGGAAAGATTGAAAGCGGGAGGAGACGTGGACGACAGAGGATGAGATGGTTGGATGGCATCACTGACTCAATGGACTCGAGTTTGAGCAAGCTCTGGGAGTTGGTGATGGACAGGGAAGCCTGGCGTGCTGCAGTCCATGGGGTCACAAAGAGTCGGACATGACTGAGCAACTGGACTGACTGAGGAAAGTAATACAGTAGTGCTAATTTATTATTATTACAGTAACTCATTTGGAGAAACAAAGGGATTCTTCAACTTCCAATTTCTAGGAGAAGCTGAGAGGCGAATATGTTTAGCCTGGAACGATTAAGTTGAACTTGTGTTTTAAAGAATGAATGGGAAAACATCGGTAGTGGTTAAGTGGATATTATGAATTAATAATAAGGGGGTTGGGGGTTGAGTATAGATATTTGTGTTTTTAATCAGAACAAAGAACTAGTCAAGGCACAGATACGGCTCTCACACTTGGTTCAGTCTCTGGTGTTAATAGTTTAGTTGGAGAACTAGTCCACCAGGACACGACGTGCAGATCATTGAATTCTTTGGTTGCACAGAGTTCAAAATATCCTTGATTTACCTTGGCCGTTGAAACCAATGGATTAAAAAAAAACAACTCATTCTCTGGAAAATTGTTTTGGAGCTGCAACCTTCCTCTTGCTTTCTGAGTTCAGAAATGTAATTCTACAGTAAAGTTGATAAATAAATTAGTTTGTTGATTGTCACTAACCTCTACTCAGTCCCCCCTGCAGCCTCCTCAGAGTGGAAAATGTATCCAAGTATCTTACATGTTAATCACAGGAATGTGTTGGCTGCTGGAAATAGTTTTCTGGCTCCAAGGAATAGTTTTATCTCCAGCCGTCAGTTTGTTGAGATCCCATTACACAGAAAAGGGAGAAAGAAAAGAAAATACCATTTCAGCTTCAGGCATGACTCTAGGATGATGAGTCTTATTAAATTCCATATCAGTGCCTTAAATCTCAAAACGCAGGGTCCACTTTGATGCCTGTGGGTGACCCTGTAGTGGTCTGTGCTGTGTGCCTTTTGTACCCCCTGGACTGTAGGAGCCACCAGGCTCCTCTGTCCATGGAATTTCCCAGGCAAGAACACTAGAGGGGGTTGCCATTTCCTCCTCCAAGGAATCTTCCTGACCCAGGGATTGAACCCGCGTCTCCCGCATATGCATTGGCAGGTGGATTCTTTACCACTGCGCCACAGTCTGGCAGTGCCATAGTGGTTCTCCAGGGGCCGCTGTCCCGAATGGACTCCTTGTACTGGAAAGGAAGACCGTGGCGCCTCTAGATAGGGCGTGTGTAGACACCAGCAGACTGTACAGCTGCTTTGAGCTGCTTGGGTGTGTTAGCTTCAGGGCTTCTAGTACCCCATCCACAAAATGCTGATGTTCAGCTGGGCGGGCAACATGTAGCTACTGGGCACCTGGGAAAGGAGATAACCTGGCACCACGGGGGTATCCATGGGAGCTGGTCCAGTGATACCAAAGCCCTTGCGGAGATATTTTAGGCTGGCTCACGCTGTGGGTGTGGACTTGCTGCGGTTGTTGGATGGGCTAGTTGCTGGGGGTCTGGGGAGGAGAAGAATCCAGTGGAGGGAAAGAGGGAGTGGTCTATGTGGGGAGAAGGGGAGAGATGACCGATACGACAGGGGAGAGAATACGTGCTTCCCAGTCCCCACCTAGCCCATCCAGGCAGCAGGCCAGAGGGACAGGGTGGAGAGGGAGGTGGGAGGGGTTCAGGACAGGGACACAGATGCACCCAAGGCTGATTCATGTCAGTTTTCAGCAAAAACCACCGCAATCAATTCAGTTCAGTTCGGCCCCTCAGTCATGTCCGACTCTTTGCGACCCCGTGGACTGCAGGCCTCCCTGTCTATCACCAACTCCTGGAGTTTACCCAAACTCACGTCCATTGAGTTGGTGATGCCATCCAACCATCTCATCCTGTGTCATCCCCTTCTCCTCCTGCCTTCAGTCTTTCCCAGCATCAGGGTCTTTTCCAATGAGTCGGTTCTTCACATCATGTGGCCAAAGTACTGGAGTTTCAGCTTCAGCATCAGTCCTTCTAATGAATATTCAGGACTGATATCCTTTAGGATGAACTGGCTGGATCTCCTTGCAGTCCAAGGGACTCTTTACAATATTGTTAAGTAATTAGCTGCCAATTAAAATAAATTAATTAATTTAAAAATATCTCTAACAAACATTTACAACTATTTTTTGATGTTAAAAAAAAAAAAGAACAGAGAAAATAGCTACCTGCACTAACCAACTCTTCTGGTGTATAAATATGAAGGGCAACTGAGGAGCACCATACTTTAAAAGGAGAAATGGGCCAAGCAGGAGGACCTAGATGATTAAAAAAAAACAAAAACAAACTAACGCAAGGGAAAGAATAGATAAACTAGGCAACAGAGATGAATTCAAAATAAAGTTTCTATCCAACCTTCCAATAGGTATATTAGAGGAATTTTTGAAGGTATCACAATTGTAAAATGAGAACAGTTACTCTGAAAAAGAAGCACTTAGAGAATAAGAAAGAGTTCTTGACATTGAAAACTATTATTATAAAAATAAAACCTGTAACAAAAGACTTGGAAGGAAAAGCAAAGGCAGTCTTCCAGAATAAAAAGATGGAAATTAAGAAAGAAAATGTAGAGGACATAGAGGATGAATTCAGTAAATCCAGTATTTTTAAAAATTAATGAATTTATTTTAATTGGAGGATAANCCTCCCCCATCCCTCTGGGTCATCCCAGTGTACTGGCTTTGAGGGCCCTGCTTATGCATCTAACTTGCACTGGTCATCTATTTCATATATGGTAATATACATGCTTCAGTGCTGTTCTCTCAAATCATCCCACCCTCCCCTTCTCCCACAGAGTCCCAAAGTCTATTCTTTATATCTGTGTCTCAGATGTAAAGGGTCCGTCTTGCATATAGGGTCATCATTACCATCTTTCTAAGTTCCATATATATGTGTTAATATACTGTATTGGTGTTTCTCTTTCTGACTTCACTCTGCACAATAGGATCCAGTTTCGTCCACCTCACTAGAAATGATTCAAATGGATTCTTTTTTATCTTCCTGACCCAGGAATAGAACTGGGGTCTCCTGCATTGCAGGCGAATTCTTTACCAACTGAGCTATCAGGGAAGCCCCTATTCTTTTTCATANTTCTTTTTCATAGCTAAGTAGTATTCCATTGTGTATATGTACCACAACTTCCTTATCCATTCGTCTGCCAATGGACATCTAGGTTGCTTCCATGTCCTAGCTATTTTTAACAGTGCTGCGATGAACACTGGGGTACATGTGTCTCTTTCAGTTCTGGTTTCCTTGGTTTGTATGCCCAGGGTGGGTCATATGGCAGTTCTATTTCCAGTTTTCTAAGGAATCTCCACACTGTGCTCCACAGTGGCTGTATCAGTTTGCAGTAAGTCCAGTATTTTATCAGAGGACAGCTCCAAAAGTGCAAAAGAAAAAATTGAAAGAAAGAAATATTCAGAAAAAAATGATGAGTGAGCGAATGAGTGAAGTCGCTCAGTCGTGTCCGACTCTTTTCGACCCCATGGACAGTAGCCCACCAGGCTCCTCCGTCCATGGGATTCTCCAGGCAAGAGTACTGGAGTGGATTGCCATTTCCTTCTCCAGGGGATCTTCCCGACCCAGGGACCGAACCCGGGTCTCCCGCATTGTAGACAGAGGCTTTACCGTCTGAGCCACCAGGGAAGTCCGTCAAATAGGAGGAAGAGGTGTCCCTGGGTGGGCTCAGAAAAAAATGATAGAAGGAAATTATCAGAACTTAAGTCTTTCAGAGCTGAAGAGAAACACAGGCTCAGCTAAAGTGTTCGACAAATATTGGGCAAGTTGAAGATGTCAAATTTCACCCTTAGACACATCCTTGTGAATTTTCCAAACACCAAACATAAAGAGGAGAACGTAAAAACTCACAAATGCAAGGGACAGCTATATACAAAGGTACAAGAATCACATTTGCATGGAATTTCTCATTAGCAACACTGGATATTAGAGAACAGCAAGACAGTCCATGGCCAGATCACCCTGAATGGGCCTGATCTCGTCAGCTAAACAGGGTCGGGCCTGGTTAGCACTGGGGTGGGAGAAAACAGTGAGACGATGCCTTCAAGAGAAAGGATTTTGAATCACGGGAGGAAAGTAATTTCAAACATAGAACTTTGTATCTCACAACCTGTCAATCAAATGAGAAGGCAAAATAACGACATTTCATACATGAAAAAAGACTCACAGTTTTACCTTCCATGGAGTCTATCTTGAAAAATTACTTCAGGGTATGCTCCAGTAAAACAATGGCAATCGTAACCAGCAGTTATTGAGAGCTTACAAAATGCCAGGCACCCTTGTAAGCTTGCACTAACGCAGTGGTGCCCAGCTGTGAGGTCTGGGGGGCAGGTGGAGAGGGTCCATCCTGACGTCTTGATCTTCCTCAGAGAAGCGCTGATGAAAAAGCTCACAACCTGTCTGTCCGAATGAAACTCCAGATTCTCCCAGAAAACGTTTCCCCTTGCTTTTGGAAAACATTTTGCTCTTCTTATGCTAGTTTAGTGGCAACTGCCAGCACCTGAAGCCAGCCTCTAAAGCTCACCTGTGGTGTCCGTCCACAGATGGACATCCGCAGCTGCCGCAGACCCCAGACCCGGGGAGGTCTGAGCGGTCTGCCTCTCGCCTTTGCTGACTGCTCAACGCATGCTCCAAGTCCTTTCTAGTAGCTCCGAAAAGGGGAACCCTGGACTCCTTCCTGCTATCTCCCGGACATGGACCCATGAAGGGGATGGTTGGCATCAGAGATCTGAAGGGAAGGAGCCTTGCTGCCCCAGCCCACGCCCTCTGAAATCCAGCCACAAGCTGCATCAAATGGAGTGCTGGTGGCTGTTCAGGGTGTGCAATACGTGCCAAAAATTGGGGGGAAAAAGTGCCAGGTACTCTTCTGAACACTTTTCCTGAACAAATTTCCTCCTCACAGTTACCCTGAGTTGGCTTACTACTAACACATCCTTATAATCCCACTTTATACACAAGGAAACTGAGGCATGGAAGTTATGAAACGGGTCCAAAGTCTTACAGCTACCTCACAGTGCTGGAAACTGCACTCTCTACGTCTGTGTCTCTATTTCTTCTTTCCAGGTGAGTTCATCTGCACCATTTTTCTAGATTCCACATATATGCACTGATAATATACGCATAATTATTAAAATAAAATACCTGTAATACATTCATATACTTCCTAATTCCTTAATCGCTGCTTGGTTTCGCATTCTGAGGGCAAGCCTGGAGCACCCAGGCTTGAGAAGCAGTGAAGCCAAGAGCCCTCTTCTGCCTTTGAGGAGCCTTTCTTGTGGCCTTTTCTGTGTTCCCTGCCCTGAGAACTGTTGTATGCTCCAGCCGTCTGATTTTTACTGTGAAGGAGATGGCTCTGGTGTGCTTTGTTAGGCAGGAGATGGGGAAGTTGGAGGGCATCAGCAACCTGCCCCAGGCCTCTTTCCCAGGGAGTAGCCTGCGGGCGTTTATGTGTCCAAAGAGGGTTCCTCCCCTCCCCCGGAACCGGCCTGGATCAGGGAGCTCAGGTGGGATGTGAGGTGTGGGGTAGGAGAGCAGATGGACCCCACAAGGCTCCACAGAGGCCTATGGGGGTGGATGAGCCGAGGGCCAGAGGGACCTGCGTTCTCCTTCCAGGGTGCTCCTGACTGGCCCTGCGCCCCCAGCACCCAAAGGTGTCACTAAGTGGTCATCCAGGCCCAGCAGCCTGGCTGGCTTCCTTCTCTCCAGGATCCCACCTGAAACTTTGTGCGGAGGCTGTGGGTCCCGAAAGTGGGTCAGGAAGCCAAGCCCTTCCCTGGCAGCTTTGGGACAAAAGCTTCTTCTCACAGCCCCATGGATCTGCCTTGGGACATGCTGTGCAATGCTGAGCTATGTGCAGGCCCTGAGCAGAGTGGGTTGGGGAAGGAGCAAGCTCTCAGTCTTTTTTTTTTTCCAAAGATTCTTGGACAATTTTTTAAAATTTATTTATTTTAATTGGAGGCTAATTACTTTACAATATTGTAGGGGTTTTTGCCGTACATTGAGATGAATCAGCCCTGGGTGTACATGTGTTCCCCATCCTGAATCTTGGACAGTTTTTAAAAGTCTTTATGGAATTTGTTGCGCTCTGGCTTCTGTTTTAAGTTTTGTTTTTTTGACTGTGAGGCACATGGGATCTTCGCTCCCCCACCATGGATGGAAGCTGCACCCCTTGCACTGGAAGAAGGCCAAGTCTTAACCAATGGACCACCAGGGAGGTCCCCCAAGTTCTCATTCTTCCAGAACATTCCATCCACACAGGTGGGGTTCAGGGACCCCAGGGGTGAAGAGTCAAGGACAGCCTGAGATAACAATGGGGAGCTTCTCCCACAGGTGTTGGCTGGACTAAGATCTCAGGTCCCTGGGTCTTCTGCCCTGCTGGTCAGCTGATGGCCTTCTTGGGGAAAAAAAAAATTAAAACAGTAGGCACTGAGGATGGGGAGATTCCCACCAGAGCATCCTCTTCGCCTCATCGTGTCTGTGTCTCATGCAAAGCCTGGCGTGTAGGATCCGGGTGACTGAACCAATGAGGGTTCCCCTTGCTTGTGGAACCTGCTGGAGGAGGGGGAGCGTCCGGGTGTCGTGGATTCTCCACGTGTCTGTCACCGTGGAGGATCAGCCTTCACGTCCTGGGGAACGTCGGCCTGGCTGCTCGATCCCTCGGACAACCGGCGCCAGAGGCAGAAGAGGCCATTTCTCTTGTCGGTTTCTTGTTCTCGGACTTGCTAAGAGGCAGTCATTCCTACTCACCACGCTCACTCTGTCTGTTGAGTCTGTGGGGTCACGAAATTTCTAATCCACAAATGACCCCTGCCGGTGCTTCTCCAAAATAGACTAGTGGACGGTGGGGAGGGGAAAGAGGAGGAAGACACTGCAAAAATGCAGGCAACTCCTGCCAATTCCTTTTCCTTTTAAACGTCACAACTGGCTTCTCTTCGTCTTTTTTCTGGTTTTAGAATTACAGGGAAAGATGAACAATTATGTAGGTTGATCAGACTCGCTGAAGGATGAAACCCCAAATTTGTCTGTTTAGTGATGGAACAAAGACCCTCTTTTTATTCTAGCTCAGGAAACGGTGAAGGTGCGACTTTCAAGCACCTTGCTCTTATCAACAGCAGCAGCAGGCTAAACATTAGTCTTCTGGTTAATGGGTTTTCACAATTCAAACATCAACACAGGTCACCTTTCTGTGTCACTTGCTCAACCACCCACTCCTTTCCACCTCTCCCAAGACCTCAGATGGGAGATCAAGTAAAACCTCTTCCTGACTGGGGCCGCCTACACTCCAGGCTGGCCTTGTGTTGCCTGGGGGTTGACTGCTGACCAGTCCTGCAACCTGCCAGTCTTAGGCAGTAAGAGTGCTTTCCAAACCCCTGTGAGCCTGGGAAGATTGTTGCCTGGGTGGAAGAGGCAGTCTGAGAGCTGGTGCTAAGTCATCGAAGTGTCTGGGGCAGGTCAGTGGATTTGGGGACAGTGCAAAGACCATCAGGAAGCTTGGCTTCCAAAAGCACAGCCCTTGGGCTGGCGTGGTCCCCCAGCCCTGCTCCCTCCGAGCTCTGTGCAACTGCCCTTCCCTCCCCCATCCTCCCCCATCCCTCCCCTGGTCCCCATGTGTCCTAGTTGGGTCCTGACCTCAGGCAGAAAGCACTTGCCTTCCATTCAGGAGGCTGGCTTCTCAAATCGCAGTTTCTGCCAGTCCACTTCTGGAAACGTGGGCTTTCCTCTTATTTTCAGAGACATGGTTCCTTTCTATCATCTGGGTCGGGAGGCAAGGCTGAGGTCCTGCTCTCGGGACCGCTGCCCCCATGCTGGGGGGCTTCCCAGTCTATCCTTGGGAGACCTGGCCTTGCTCACCCTCACACACCCGCTCTCCACCTAGGTCTGACGTTTCCTTGCTGAACTGCGGGCCTGTGACCTGCCGTGGCCGTCTTCCAGCCCAGCTGCCTGCTTCTAGATCCTGGACCCTCCTTTCCTCCTGGGTCCCCGCCAAGACTCCCCAAGCCTGCATGGTGGTGCGCTGGGCTCTCTCTGCTCGTCTGGACCCCCTCCCTCCCTGGCCCTGCTCCCTGCTGGCCTGTCTGGCTCTAACCCCCTGCCCTTCCCGGGGTCCAGGGCTCAGTCATTCCAGCCCGCATTCTCTGGCCTGGTCTCCGGTGTGAAGATCCACAACCAGAGCCTCCCACCACTGCTGGGGCCCAGGAGCCTCCCAGGAAGAACCACCAGTCCACCCTTTGGGGAAAATGTTGTCCATTCTTTGCCTCTGTGAGATGCAATTTCCCAAGAGAACGGGGGTGGGGGAATGGTGTGGATCTCCTTTTTTCCTTTGAAGAACAGCATAAAGTTGGGATATTTGTACATAATGCTCTGCACCCAAGAAGACCTGTGTTCTCATGGGCAACTGCTACTCCAGGGCTGGACTCAGGGTCCAGGGGAAACGTGCGCACTGGCTAGCCAGGCGTATGGGGATCACGATGAGGTTCCCAAGGTACACTGGTCTTTTCACATCAGGGTGTAACACGTGGGCCAGCTGTATGTTTGCATACCGCAGGCCTTGTTGGTATATGGCAGGCCTTCCCTTAGTGTTGGCTGGACGGAGAAATGCCCAAGGGACCCCAGAAGAAAAGGGGAGGACAAAGGAAGAGGGGAAACAGGGCTATTCCAAGCCTGCCTTCCCCAACCCACCATGAAAAGACTTGTAATTAGCCCATACTGGAGCTGGGTAACTGCCCTTTAGGAATTAAGCATGTCCCTCACTGAGGGTCCTGGGGGCAAATGCAGCCCTTTAGGACAGAGGGTTGGAAGGATGTTTGGTAAATGTCCCTCCGTAACTGGGTGTCTTCAGTAACAGAAATGCCTTGGAGTTGGGGAGGATAAAAGTCTGAAATCAGGATGCCAGCAAGGTGGGCGTCTTCTGAGGCCCCTCTCTTTGGCTGGTAGGTGCTGGTCTTCTTCCTACATCTTCACGGGGTCTGCCCTCTCTGTGTGTCTGTGCCCTATTTCCCCTTTTTACAGATATCAGTCATTTTGGATTAAGGGTCCCCATACTTCAGGATGATCTCATCTTCATTAATGACATCTGTGTAATTGCAATGACTCCGTGTCCAAATGCAATCATAGTCCAAGATCGGGGGCTTAGGACATCAACATGTGAATTTCAGCTCATAGAAGGGGGCCTTGGGGTGGGGAGGGGCAGTCTTTGACAGCCCGGGTGATGAAGGTGGGAGATTGTCTGCTGGGGACAGTTCTCATCCTCACACGGAGCTTGTCACCTTCTTTCCATCTTGGCCACAGGGTGCGGTGTGCAGGAGCGTAGTTCTCTGACCAGGGATTGAACCTGTGCCCCCTGCAGTGGAAGCAGGGAGTCTTCACCAGTGGACCTGCATTTCTTCAAGAGAATCATGCTTCACTTGCAGGAGGATAAAATGTGCCCCAAGAGCTGAACTCGCCCGTCCTGATTCCACGGCTCTGAGACTCTGGTCCACCTTGAGGCTGGTTGCTGGGACCACTCCTATCGGCGCGGCTGGGAGGGGTGGGCAGCAGTGTGGCCGTGACTCTTGCCAGGTTCAGGTCGGAGAAGGTGGAGGTGGGAGATGGGACATGGTCCAGACGACAGGTCAGAGCCTGCTCCAGGACCACACCAGCATCCCAGGGAAGGAGAGAACACCATCCCCCATGGAGGCCAGCTTGAGGCTGGGCCAGTGGTTGGAAGGGCTGGATTGAGGGGAGTTAGAGGGCGCTGGGCAGGGAGGCAAGGGGGAGGACAGGGCTGGGAGGATTTAAGGATGTGAAGGGTCCAGGTTGGTGGAAGCCCTCAGGGGCATGTGTGCTGGGCTCCCATTAAGGAGGGCTGTGGCTGCCCCTGCTGAGGAGCCAGACGGTATTCCAGAGTCAGGCCAAGGCCATCAGGGGTCTTTGATGGGAGGCCTGCCTGGGACAGTGAGGCATTCAGACTCCTAGTCTGTGTGAGGGACACACAGAGGACATAAGGGATGAGCCAGGGGTGGGTGGGATGGGGAGGGAAGGAGGTGGGGCAGGCCTGGGCCGGGCCTGGGTGTGGGGACATCAGAAGGAGTGTCAAGGCACCTGCCTGTAGGCCGTGGGGCACTCTGTGGGAGAACCGGGTTATACAGATGGGGATAGAGCTGCTTAGAGGGAAGGGGGCATTTGCCATCTCCAGAGGCCCAGGAGGAGTCACGGAGCAGCCGAAGTAGGCAGGTCTGGTCTGGAAGCTAGGAGACACAGGCGGAAGATACACAGTTGTAGATTCGGGGGTTGTTCCTGTGACAGAAGCTTTGCTGGGCAGAGGGAGCAGGGAAGACCCCCGGTCAGTGGGAGGAGGACCCGAGGAGGAGAGGCGCGCTGGCAGAAGAACCGAAGCTCCCTGGGGCAGGGACCCCCGTCCCTGCAGCCGCAGCTCCAGACCCAGCAGTGTGCCTGGCACAGAGTAGGAGCTTGCTAAGTGCCTATTTAGTGCTGAAGGAAAAGAGCTGGGATAGTCTCTACAGCCAAGGTTGAGAAGTGTTTCAGGAAGGGAAGTGGTCTGCCTTGGGGCAGCAACTGTAGACCTTCTCGGATCATCTCAGGTTCCTGGGGCGGCTGCACAGATGGCCACAAGCCACTGTGCCTTAATACAACAGAAATGTATCCTCTCACGGTTACAGAGACCAGAAGTCTGAAATGCAGGTGTCGAGAAGCAACAGGCCTTCTTACAAAAAGTATTTATATATTTGGCAGCGCCAGGTCTTAGTTGCAGCATCCGGACATTTCATGGAGATGCAGGCTCAGCTGCTCCACAGCATGTTGGGATCTTTGTTGCCTGACTGGGGATCGAACACGCATCCCCTGCACAGCGAGGCAGATTCTTAACCACTGGACCGCCAAGGAAGTCCCCATGCTCCTCCTCCAGGCTTTCGGGAGGGGTCCTTCCTGGCCTCTTCCAGCTCTCTGTGGCCCCTGGCGCTCCTCGGCTTGTGACGGCATCCCTTCAGCCTTCACCTCTGTCTACACATGGCTTCTCCCCCGTGGCTCTCCTTGTGCCCTTTCCCTTTCTGACTCTTCCAGGGACACCTGTCACTGTCCACGATGAGGATGATGTCATCTGGAGACCCTTACCTTAATAATGTCTGCGTGCACGCATGCTCAGCTGTTTCAGGCGTGTCCGACTCTTTGCCACCCTATGGACTGTAGCCTGCCAGGCTCCTCTGTCCATGGGATCCTCCAGGCAAGAATACTGGAGTGGAATGCTATTCCCTTCTCCAGGGGATCTTCCCAACCCAGAGATCGAACCCAGGTCTCCTGCGTTGCAGGCAGATTCTTTGCCGTCTGAACCACCAGGGAACAGAAAAAGTGCTCAATAAATGGCAGCTGCTATTACTAGATGTTATGAGTTTGACTTTAAAAGCAGTACTGAATATTTGATTTGTCGTGTGTGCGTGCTTAGTCACGTCTGACTCTTTGCCACCCTATGGACTGTAGCCCACCAGGCTCCTCTGTCCATGCAATTCTCCAGGCAGGAATACTGGGGTGGGTTGCCATGCCCTCCTCCGGGGGATCTTCCTGATCCAAGGATCAAACCCGAGTCTCCTGTGTCTCCAGCACTGCAGGCAGATTCTTTATTGCTGAGCCACCTGGGAAGCCCAGTTACATCTGCAAAACTTGTTATTCAAAGCTAAGGTCACATTCTTCGGTTCCAGGCGGATGTGAATTTTGGTAGGGCCACCAGTCAACCCAGTATGACCAGAGCCTGACATTTTTGACAGTGAAAGAAGAGAAAATACGGATAAAGGTTAACGATTTGTTTCAATCTTTGTTTACAAGCAGTGGAAGAAAGAGAGGAGAAGAAAAGGTTGGTCATGTTGGAAGGGCAGGGGTGGACTGAAAAATAGTCCATGGAGGAAGTTTGGAGATAATAGGCAGGGCTACCTTTTGTTCAGTTTAGTAAGAGCCAAGAGCTTCCCTGGTAGCTCAGATGGTGAAGAATCTGCCTGCCATGCAGGAGACCCAGGTTCAGTTCCTGGGTTGGGAAGACCCCCTGGAGAAGGAAATGGCTACTCACTCCAGGATTCGTGCCTGAAAAAAATTCCATGAACAGAGGAACCTGGCAGGCTACAGTCCATGGGGTTGCAAAGAGTCAGACACGCCTGAGCAGGCACGTTGGGTGGAAAACCCACCTGCATGACCTCGCCTTCACACAACCAGTTACAGCTGCAGGGACTCTGTTTCCAAATAACATCACATTCACAGGTTCCAATGGCTGAAATTTCAAGATATATTTTTGAGCGAATAATAATCTGTAAGAAACATATTCTACAGAGCTGGTAAAGTTCTTTAAGAGCCTTAGAAACGGCAGTCCCAAGAATCCAAGAAACTTCATTGGGAGCACAGGGAATCTTGTGTCTGATTGTATTTATACTTGGAGAATTCCCATGTGGCTTGAGTTCCAGCTACAGACAGAGGGGCCAGAGCACCGTATTTCATCCAGGGTTGACTGTAGCCTTCTGAGTGCAGAGACATTCAGGCCATCTTGGGAGAACAGCACCAGCACACCCCCATCCTCAGCCCCCCGCCCCCTTCCCACTGCCCAGGACCCCCTAATTAACCATCGCTCTAAATCACCACCGCCTCTAAACGCTGGTCGTGAGCCCAGATCTCAGCACCCAGGGACTGAGGGTAAGAGGCAGATTTTTTTTTCCAGCTTCAACCAGCTCCTAGATTCTTGGCTTCTGATGGATCAGAAATGAAAGAACTGAAAATCTTCCTATATAGGCAGCTGGTCCCAAATTACCAAATACCAGAAATTTCAGAAATACAGATGTCCAGACCAGCTGTTCAGAGGTGGAGATAAATGGCCAAACAGGTTAGTAGAGGAGATGATGCCATTCTAGCCTAACCCCCTAGGAGGACCTTCCATCTCTAGCTGCCTGGAATCTTTCCAGGGCTGGATGGGAAAGATGGAGTCACCCCACCTCCCCACAGGGTGTCTGGACCCCCAAGGCCACAGCTTGCAGTGAACCAGGCGCCCCCTGGTGGATATTGTTGACTACTTCCCTTAGGAAAGCGAGAGGCGCTTGCTGGCAATTCTAGGAAAGGTTGGCTCCACCAGGATGCAACAGGCTCAGAATAAAAGAGGACCTTAAGATCATCCAAGACGTGTCTCTGTTTTCAAAGATAAGGAAATGGAGGCCAAGAAGAAAAGGGACATTTCCATGGTCATAGAGCTAATTAAGGGCAGAGCAGCTTAGAACCCATGGTTGTCTAACAGAACACCAAGGATCATTTAACACCATGAAGAATTGGATCCTTGGAGCTTCTTCTTGTCTTAACTGAAAATATCTTCAGTTGGGGGTGGGATAATTTTAGGCTTTTCCCCAGATCCTTATGTGATTGACGATGGGTGAGATATGGGTGTGTGCTAAGTTGCTTCAGTTCAGTTCAGTTCAGTCACAGTCGTGTCCAGCTCTTTGTGACCCCATGGACTGCAGCACGCCAGTCCTCCCTGTCCATCCAACTCCCGGAGTCCATCCAAACCCATGTCCATCGAGTCGCTGATGCCATCCAACCATCTCATCCTCTGTCGACCCTTCTCTTCCTGCCCTCAATCTTTCCCAGCGTCAGGGTCTTTTCAAATGAGTCAGCTCTTCTTATCAGGTGGCCAAAGCATTGGAGTTTCAGTTTCAACATCAGTCCTTCCAGTGAACACCCAGGACTGATCTCCTTTAGGATGGACAGGTTGCATCTCCTTGCACTCCAAGGGACTCTCAAGAGTCTTCTCCAACACCACAGTTCAAGAGCATCAATTCTTTGGCGCTCAGCCTTATTTATAGTCCAACTCTCACATCCATACATCACCACTGGAAAAACCATAAGTCGCTTCAGTTGTGTCCAACTCTGCAACCCTATGGACTGTAGCCCACCAGGCTCCTCTGTCCATGGGATTCTCCAGGCAAGAATACTAGAGTGGGTTGCCATGCCCTCCTCCAGGGGAGCTTCCTGACCCAGGGATCAAACTCACATCTCTTATGTCTCCTGTATTGGCAGGTGGGTTCTTTACCATTAGCACCTCCTGGGAAACCCACTTACTAGGTGAAGTGAAGTGAAGTGAAAGTCACTCAGTCGTGTCTGACTCTTTGCGACCCCATGGGTTGTAGCCGGCCAGGCTCCTCTGTCCATGGGATTCTCCAGGCTAGAATCCTGGCATGGGTTGCCCTTCCCTTCTCCAGGGGACATTCCCTACCCAGGGATTGAACCCTGGTCTCCCACGTTGCAGGCAGATTCTTTACCATCTGACTCACCTAGGAAGCCCCTGGTTATTAGGTGGTGTCACGGAAAACAGGGAAAACCACAAAGTTCTAATCACCTAAGAGACTTCTGCTTTAGTGTGCCAGTTGCCTTCTGGAAATATTTTTCATTTAGTCATTTTGTTATAGTTTTCAATTGAAGGAAAGATTGTTTAAATTCTATAGTGGTTTACAGTTTTCAAAAGTTTCACACACCTGATTTCATATAATCCTGTGATAACCCTTTTTTCTCCTTACCCTTGTGTTGGTCCTCACCGTTTCCCCCTTGCCACTGGTAATGACTAGTTTGTTCCCTGTATCTGTCAGTCTTTTCTTTGAGAAACTTTTATTTTCAGTCAGTGACGATGTAGAGTTTCTAACTAGGAATTTTCAGAAAATGAGTGTTTTCGGGTGGGATGAAGTAGGCATATTCTCTTATAGAAAATGTGTCTTGGGATTTCCCTGGGGGTCCAGTGGTTAAGACTCTGCTTCCACTGCAGAAAGCATAGGTTTGATCCCTGGTCAGGGAACTAGGATACCACATGCTGCACTGCATGGTCAATAAAAAATAAATAAATTAATTTAAAAAACAGAAATATTTCTTAGGGAAAGTACTGCAGCCTGTTCCATCATTTCCCAGAACTAGGTGGGGAAATTGCCATTTTCAAGAGACTTGTTGGTGTTTGGCCTCCAGCCACAAAATCAGAGTTCCTCTGTTCAGGTGACAGGGCTTCCTTCTTCCCACATTTCTATGATTTGCAAATGTCTTCAGTTCAGTTCAGTTCAGTCGCTCAGTTGTGTCCGACTCTTTGCGACCCTTATGAATCGCAGCACGCCAGGCCTCCCTGTCCATCACCAACTCCCGGAGTTCACTCAGACTCACGTCCATCGAGTCAGTGATGCCATCCAGCCATCTCATCCTCTGTCATCCCCTTCTCCTCCTGCCCCCATTCCCTCCCAGCATCAGAGTCTTTTCCAATGAGTCAACTCTTCGCATGAGGTGGCCAAAAAGCAACTTTTATTAATGAGGATCACCTGTTTTGCTGTGATGGTGTCTCCAGACCTGAAACTTGGGCTAAGCTTATTTCTGGAGCTAGTAATACCTAGCGCTATTTATTTATACTCCATCTCCCTTCAAAAAACCTTGGAATCTGCTGTACACAAACCAAATAACATTATTTGGTTTAGGTTTATATGTGGCGATGTTAATGCAACAACAATAAAAACCCCCAAGACCTTGCAAAGGAGAAGGAAGCAGATCCAGTAAGCAGACCATTCTGAGGCTTATCCCTGACCATGGCTCTAAATGTCCTGGGAACCACTGGGTTGCATAATATTCATTATTAGAAGGAGGGGAGCCCGCAATCTTCACAAAGGCCTTTCCCCTATGGCATTATATTCTTTAAAAAAATTAAACCTTTCCTGGGACTTCTATTGGGCTCACTGGGTGACAAATAGAGCCCTGCCCTTGACAGTGATATCCACCCCGATGCAGAAGCCGTTCTCATTCAGCTGCTTCTTGTAATGACCTCAATAAAGTCTAAAGACGTAACTATAAACACAAACATGCTGAAGCAACTCATCCATGGGGTCCAGGTAGTGGTGTTTCTTGCATGTGGGCCTCATGACGGGATGGGATGTCAGCCCACTTAGGGCTGGAGACTACCCTCAGGCAAGGCCCGATAGATGCCAGGGGTCCTGAGTGGCACAAGGATTCCGGGGGGCACAGCTTCAGAACCCGCCTGCACACAAGTGTGTTGATGCTTCGAAAGCTTCCTGATGGCTGGTCCCAGGGGACGATGGCAGGGAACCCTCCTCCCTGTATTTGTCTTTGGGGCAACCTTCCTATTTCGGGACATAGGAACATAGCAAGTAGCCTGTCCTTATGCACTCGACATGCTGAGTCCTCATTGCTTATAAGCACCAGTGAGAAATGTAATTGTGATCAAATTCACACTGATCCCAGGGTGCTGGTTTCTGCAGCCCTTGAGTTACTGAGTCAGCGTGCTCTGGTCGCCACACAACAAGCCATTAATTCAGAGATGAGTTGTTGGAGCAAGGAGTAACAACTTTACTCAGAAAGCCAGCAGCCTGAGAAGACAGCAAGCTCATGGCCCCCAAAGAACCATCTTGCCTGAGTTAAGACTTCAGGCTCCTTTTATACTAAAAGGGAGGCGTAAAGTCAAACACTTCCTGGTTCCCATCAGCCTCCGGAGGGGATATGTTAGTTTCTTACTTCCTGCAGGCATTTGCAGGTGGGGCCTAGTCCGGAGATTTCCTGTGAGCTAAACAAAGGTATTTTTTTAATTAATTAATTTTTTAATTGAAGCTTCGTGTTCATTACCTGAGAGGCAGGTTCCTAGAGATGAGCTGTTATGTGTAATTTAAGCTTATAGGCAACACCGCTTTAGTGATTAACTTGTAATAGAATACAAAAGGTTTTTCCCCATCACACTTACTGTTATGGAAACAGAACGGCTGTGCGGAGTGGGGCAGGGAGGCTGGCATCTTGGGTGTCCCCTTGGCAAGTTCAGAGTTCTCCTGACAAAGTCGAGACCTTGATAATCATCCATGAGACATTTCAGCATGTTGTGATTTCCAGCATGTCGGTTAGATAGCTAATTGACTCTGGATGCTTCCGGAGGAAGGGAGGAAAAGCAAGTGACTTATGTTTTGTTGCTACCAATACTCCCTGCGGTCGTGTAAAACTGGACTCCCAGTTTTAGGAGGACAGGGTACCTGGGGACCCGAGGTGATATCTGCAGGAGTGGGGGTCATGGGGGAGCTGTGAGCTCAGATGAGTGGGCTCCTGGGGGCCCAGGACAATTGCATTTCACCACCCTGACTGTGTCCTTCAAGATGAGACCCTGGCAGAGAAGGCTGAGGGTGTGTGTGCTCTCATTAAACATTTTCTCCTTCACAAAAACAAAGGCTCACTGTCCCCAAGGAGGCTGGAAGGTGGGCAGACCCCAGTGGTTAGCAGAGGCCTCCAGCTCACCCGGGTATGGATGCGGGGACAGAGACACGGTAGTCTTTGGGATCATGGAATGAAACTCAGGAGATTCCCCAAGCAGGGCCTGACAGAGATGGACGGCTGATCAAATTCTCTTCTCCAAATGATTTTTCTTCCTTAACTGTTGTAGAAGCAAGATTGTCTGGGATGCGAAGGGAGCCCTGGGGAGAAAAGAAACCTATATATTATTTGTAGAAGTCTACACTTTGACAGGACAACAATTTGGCTGGACTTTTCTTTTGACACCACGTCGAAAAGATTTAATTATTTTAAACACATTTTCAATACTATCAGAAAACAACCTGAAATCCTAGATTTGGTTCAGTCCACCAGTAAAAATGACAAACTGCTTCATCCTGGAATGAATATTTTGCAAATCTGTGAATGTGATCTACTGGCAAGCTAAGTTGCACATATATTGTATGTTGATGGTATATGAGTCAGCAATGCTGCAGGAAGAAACATCCCCACATAGCCAGTGTTTGGTCCTGGGTAGGCCCCATCATAGCAGCGTGGCAGTCATGGAGACACAGAGAGATGAAGAAGACAAAGGCCCTCCAGCCCCGCTGGCTCTGATGCCACCTGTCCCCACTTCCTGGTGTATAGCAGCCCTCGGTTGTCTCTGCCCTGTCTGGAGTCCTGGACACATGAGGCTCCTTTAGGCTAATGTCTGTCTCCAGCAGCTGAAGGGTCTTAGAGACATTCATGCCAGGAGCAGCCTGGGACCAGCAGGTATTTGACACAGAGAAGAGAAGATTGGGAGGAAGATGGCAGTCCTGATGTATTTGAAGGGATGGTCATGGAACAGAGGAACTAGGCTCACTTTCTCCTTCCCCAAGGGTTGGAACCTAAGGGAAGTTGTGTCTTGATTGCACATAACAGACAGCTCTGGGGACTCCCTTGGTGGTCTAGTGGCTAAGAACCTCCTTGCCAATGCAGGGGACATGGGTTTGATCCCTGATTGGGGGACTAGGAAAAGCCCATGCACAATAATGAAGACCCAGCATGGCCAAATCAATAGTTGGATAGTTTGGTATCATATGATCTATCCCAAGGAAGGTGCCTGTCCTGGGACCCATGCTGGGACCTAGAGGGACTTATCAGATAGGACCCAGGTCCAGAGTGAGCAGGTTGGTGGCTTTCAGGCTTCTTCTGTTTCAAAAGTTTGTGATCTTTGGGGCTACCTGCTTGAGAGCCTTGGAAAAAGGAGCCGACCCTCCCGGCCTGCATGGACGAATGCTTAGTCGCTCAGTCGGGTCTGAGTCTTTGCAACCCCATGGACTGTACTCCTGCCAGGCTCTTCTGTCCACGGGATTCTCCAGGCAAGAACACTGGAGTGGGCTGCCATTTCCTTCTTTTGGAAAACTCTGAGGGTAGGATTAGGAATGCTGGGTTGATTGCCAGAGATTGAGGGCTAGCCCTGGTTCTGCTGTTACCTGGCATAAGGACTTCCAAACCCAGGGATCAAACCCGGCTCTCCTGCGTTGCAAGCAGGTGTTTTGCTGGCTGAGCCACCAGGGAAGTCCCTCCTGGCCTGAGTTACTATCTATTCGAGTGTGTCAGAAAATTATTTTAAAGGGTGACTGCAGTGTATTTCATAGTTTTATTTTGGAGCCATTTGAATAGGCTTTTACTTTCTGAAGGCTTTGGGGAAATCTAAAACTGTGTGACATTGATTTTAATTTCACATATGTTACAGATCAAAAGATTCATCATGGAAAAAAAAATACTCTCATGATTTGAGATGATCTAATTCCCATGCCTTTTTCAGAACAGATCCATGGCCTCAACTGGAGACCATTTATGACCCTTCGAGATGTCTCGAGAATGACATGTGTCATCATTATCACACCAAAGCACACGTTTCCATTTTGTTAAAACATATTTTTATTGTTGAGAAGTGATATGTAATATTTGTTGTTTTTATCAAAGAAAAAAAGAGAAGATATTGTGGACAGGCAAACACATTTTCCATGGACCTATGATTCATCCACCAAAGACTTTATGAAGATCAGTTTCATTACATTTATTACATTTTCAGCTACAACTGAAAAAAGAAAGTGGAAGAAATAATCAAAATTAATGATGGCCTCACAAAGCTATGTGAACCTTCTAAAAAGTGAGAGCTGCGTCTATTTCTAAGCTTTGAAGAATTTATAGGAAGGCTATATTATTTTAACATATTCCTTTTAGCAACATAAAACTTCAAGTTCTTGATGGCTAAGTAGAGTCCATTTGATTAGCTGGTGTGGGGTTGCTGTGTGTTCCAAAGTGTGTTCCTGGTAGGGCCGCTGCTACAAACTGCTCTTCAGCTGGTTCTGTGGGTTTTGTGGTTAAAAAAAAAAAAAAATCAGAAAAAGTTAGAACCCACTTCCTTGACTGGCAGAGTCATAGTTCTCAGTGGCTTATTAAAAGGCTATGAGATGCTTCACAGTAAAGACCTTTGTTGATATCCCTTGGAACACAAGGGATACGTTTTGGGAAACTCTGAGGGTAGTATCAAGAACATCAGGTTGATCACCAGAGATTCAGTGCTAGCCCTGGTTCTGCTCTTACCTGGCATGTGGACTTGGGCAGGCCACTTTCTTTTACTGTGCCTCAGTTTCCCCAGGTGTGTAACAGAATTGGGGATGTGGTGTCTGTGGTACTTAGACTTGGTGTTCATAGTTAACCACTCTCCCTCCACTGTTAAAGGTTTAGACCCCCTGCCCCACTGACTTTGGGCTTATCCATAGGGTATCTTTCAGCCAAGGAACATGAATCCATGGACTTAAGTCACATGTGGGCACAAACTCTAGGAGGCACTGTGGAAGCAGCTGCCCTCTCTCCTCTCTTCCTCTGCCTTGAGAGACAGAAGAAGCTGCTGCTTGAGCCTGTATCCCGGATGAGAAGAGGGGCAGAGCAGGGCCACAGCAGTGGGCCCAGTAATGTAGTGAGAAAGACATCTTTCCTGTCATAGCTGTGGACAATTTGGGGCTGTTTGTTACTGCAGCAACACTGACTGATACACCAGCTCAAGTCTCCCTCCTTCTCTAACATTCCCACATTCTTAAGTGCATCTGACCCCAGCTCTGAGTTGTCCCCTTGAGTCTCTCCATCCTCATCAGCCTTGGACACACAGAGATGCCCATGATACTCCTTCCCACAAAATCCCCAGGTAGCCCTTTGTCACCGCCAATAGATAGAGGGTCAATGGTCTGTGGTGGGGATGCAACAAGAACCTGAGCTGGCTCACTCTAGGATGTCGATGGGTTTGGGGCATTTCTGAAGCTCGGTGGTGGTTGAGTCAGGAGGCTGGGGGTCTGGAGGCCTGAGAGAGTTCCCTTGGAAAGAACTCATTCACAGTTAGTTCAGTTCGGTCACTCAGTCATGTCCAACTCTTTGCAATCCCATGGACTGCAGCACTCCAGGCCTCCCTGTACAACACCAAACCCGAAGTTTACTCAAACTCATGTTTGTTGAGTTGGTGATGCCATCCAACCATCTCATCCTTTGTCATCTCCTTCTCCTCCTGCCTCCAATCTTTCCCAGCATCAGGGCTTTTCCAAGGAGTCAGTTCTTCCCATCAGGTGGTCAAAATATTGGATTTCAGCTTCAGCATCAGTCCGTCCAGTGAATACTCAGGACTGATCTCCCTTAGGATGGACTGGTTAGATCTCCTTGCAGTCCAAGGGACTCTCAAGAGTCTTCCCCAATACCACAGTTCAAAAGTATCAATTCTTCGGCTCTTGGCTTTCTTTATAGTCCAACTCTCACATCCATACATGACTACTGGAAAAACCATAGTCTTGACTAGATGGACCTTTGTTGGCAAAGTAATGTCTCTGCTTTTTAACATGCTGTCTAGGTTGGTCATAACTTTTCTTCAGAGGAGTAAGCATATTTTAATTTCATCCATGGTTAAGAGCTGACAGATATTCCAGTCTGCCTGAGCATAATAAAGCTGTCCTAGTGGGTGGGTTCTGGAATGTTCTAGGCCTGCCCAGCTCTGGTGTCTGTGGACACGGGAGCCAAGGCAGTGCTGAGCTTGGCCTGCATGTGGCAGAGCTGGGAATGACTTTGCTGTTCCTCCATTAGCCCAGAGGTGGGAGTTGGGCCCTCAGCGTGGGGAACTGGCCCGCGGACATCTCATAAGATAGGCGCGGAGAAAGTGAACAGAAAAAACCAGATGGAGCCACAGGGAGGCCTAGCGGCCCACGTCCTGCTCCTTAGGTGGAGAGTTTAGGGGGGATGCTTTGAGGAGGGTTGAGGGTCCTGTCTGGCAGGTCCTGACAAGCCAAGAATACGGGCTGCACGCTTACCATGATGTGGGTGTTTTAACCCTCAGAGAATGAGGCCCAGCATCACCTGCATGATGACAATCTTTTAAAAACTGCCCCGTAATCTGTCCTGAGGAAATGCTTAAAACAAATGAAGATATGTGAACAACTTCAAAACCTGGGATTGTTTACATATCACAGCATTGGAAACGACCTGCGGACTAGCTGAAGGAGGTGTCGAACCTGGGCCCATACATCAGTGGAGAAAACCGTGAGGCCAAATGGCCTGGTACTTTTCGTTCTGTATCCAGGGTGAAAGCCACCAGCTGCATGAGATGTGACATCAGCAAGTGAAATGTGGCTGGTGTGAATTGAGAGATGCTGTGAGTGTAAAATACACACCAGTTTAAAGGCTTAATAAGAAAAGAGTAATGTCAAATATCTCGTTAATAATTTTGTTAAATGCATCTTAAATACGGATATGATTACGAGTTGAAATGATACTGCTTCAGATACATCAGGTTTAAATAGAACAGATTTCTAAATATTTCTTCATCTGTTTCTTTTTATCTTTTTTATATAGCTACTGGAGAATTTTAAATACATCTGAGGTGTGAATGAGCTTCTCTTGTGGCTCAGCTGGTAAAGAATTCGCCTGCAATGTGGGAGACCTGGGTTCAATCCCTGGGTTGGGAAGATCTCCTGGAGAAGGGAACGGCTACCCACTCCAGTATTCTGGCCTGGAGAATTCAATGACACGTCTTGTCAGGTGGGGCTGACCTAGACCTCTCTCCCTCATTTGTTTCTCTCAATACACTTCTCATTTGTTTCTTGTTTGCTCCGCAGACACCTGTGCATGTGTGTGTCGGTTGTGGGGACAGTGGGCCTGCACGTGGACAGTGGCACAGAGGACAGCCAGGGTGGTGGTTCTCTAGCAAGTGGGAGAAACCTCCAGAAACTCAAGCTCCAACAGCCGCTTCTGCCTCAGAAATTTTCCAGGTACACACGTAAATATTGGCTAAACAGACATGTTCTTAGTAAATCTGACTCCCCGGCCCAAAGAGGCATAACAAAGGCAGATGTAAAGAAGAAAGGAAACCAAGGAAACGGTTGATAATTATAGGGGGGAAATGAATCACGAGCCTCCTTAAAAACAGAAATGTCCCTGAAGCACTTAAAATGCCATTTGCTCCACTGCAGTGACTTTTCCAGGGGAGATTATCTCATCTTATATTCATGTTTTCCTTCTGACTTTTACTCTCTAACCAAAACAAGCTCCTAAGAGCAGGAGCTGAGTGTTAGTTGGCTCCTGTTAGCTGGGTGGGGCTTCCCTGGTGGCTCAGCTGGTAAAGAATCTGCCTGCAATGCAAGAGACCTAGGTTCGATCTTCCTGGGTCAGGAAGATCCCCTGGAGGCGGGCACGGCAACCCACTCCAGTATTCTGGCCTGGAGAATCCCATGGACAGAGGAGCCTGGCGGACCACAGTCCATGGGGTCGCAAAGAGTTGGACACGACTGAAGTAATTAAGCAGCAGCAGCAGCAGCTGGCTGGGGTGGGAGATGAGAAACCTCACAGGTTGAATCTGATGAAGGGCCTGGACTCAGGCAGCCTGGGTCTGAACCCTGGCTCTGTCGCTTATTAGCTGCATCAGTTCAGTTCAGTCGCTCAGTCATGTCCGACTCTTTGCGACCCCATGAATCGCAGCATACCAGGCATATTGACCGTATTTTCTTATTTTCTGTATTCTTGATGCTCTGGCATTTGGGACTTGAACCTGGAGAGACTGCTCCTCCCAGCGCTAGCTAATTCTTTTTTGTTGTTGTTTAGTCGCTAAACCATGTCCAACTCTTATGTGACCCCATGGACTGTAGCCTGCCAGGCTCCTCTGTCCATCGGGTTTCCCGGGCAAGAATACTGGAGTGGATTGCCATGCCCTCCTCCAGGGAATCTTCCCAACCCATGGATCAAACCCGTGTCTCCTGCATTGGCAGGTGGATTCTTCACCACAGGGCCAACAGGGAAGCCCAGCTGGTTCTTACAGAGAGTAAACAGCTCCCCCGAGAGCCTGTCTTTGGCAGGGAAACCATCCAATCCAGAGTTCACATCTTAACCATCTCCTACATCTCCCTGGCACAGACCCTGTCAATATCCCCCTACTCTCAGTTACCCTAGAGTCAGGAGCCAGACAACCAGGGACAGCCCTATGGCCTAGAGCCTGCTGCAATTATTCAAACTCACCCGTGCTAAACTCTTTGCTTTGCCCTGCGTTGCCTCTGCGAAAAACCCTAGTAAAGGCTGGGAACCAAGCTTCTCTTCCCCGGCCCTCTGCCCACGACTGATCCACTTCGTTCCTGGGTCACCCTACACAGTGTTCCATGCTTCCTGCTTCTCAGAAGCTGTGAGCATAAACTCCTTCCTCTGTGATAGTCATTTCTGGGTCTTTGTGCTTTGTTGTTCGGTTGGCAGGTTGTGTTTGACTTTTTGGGACCCCGTGGACTGCAGCACTCCAGGCCTCCCTGTCCATCACCAACTCCTGGAGTTTGCTCAAACTCGTGTCCATCGAGTCGGTGATACCATCCAACCATCTCACCCTCTGCAGCCCTCTTTTCCTTTTGCCTTTAATTTTTCCTGGGCTTCCCTTGTGGCTCAGCTGGTAAAGCATCTGCCTGCAATGCAGGAGACCTGGGTTCGATCCCTGGGTTGGGAGGATCCCCTGGAGAAGGGAAAGGTTACCCATTCCAGTCTTCTGGCCTGGAGAATTCCATGGACTGTATAGTCCATGGGTTCGCAAAGAGTCAGACACGACTGAGCACCTTTCACTCAATCTTTCCCAGCTTCAGAGACTTTTCCAGTGAGTCGGCTCTTTGCATCAGGTGGCCAAAGTATTGGAGCTTCAGCTTCAGCATCAGTCCTTCCAATGAAAATTCAGTGTTAATTTCCTTTAGGATTGACTGGTTTGTTATCCTTGCAGTCCAAGGGACTTTCAAGAGTCTTCTCCAGCAGCACCACTCAAAAGCAGCAATTCTTCAATGCTCAACCTTCTTTATGGTCCACTGATTAAAACAAACAGATCTTCAGAACATCCTGGCTTCTCTGGGTCTTCCTTCCTCATCTGTAAAACGTGGGTGATGGCATCCCCTCTGCAGAGCGATTCTGTGTGTGAGTCCCTCAGCACCTGCCCTGCCCCACTGAGCTCAAGATACCAGGAGAGATGTCTAAAAAGAAGTTGGCCCCTGTGAGTCCTTCCCTCTTTGTTTTGTTCCTTGATGTACTCTTATGTCTTTTTTTTTTTTTTTTAAAGTTTTGGCCGTGCCCTGCGGCATGTGGGATCTTAGTTCACTGACCAGGGGTGAACTTGCATCCCTTGCTTTGGACGTGCAGAGTTTTAACCCCTGGACTGCCAAGGAGGTCCCTGTTCTGTCTTTTATTAAACAAGCAAAAATAATAGTAAAAGCCCCTCAACATCAAATGATACATGCTCCAGAGTCTGGGCTCCAGCAGCCTCAGGGTGGCCTGAATATGGTTGGATGTGGGCCTAGTTGGAACCACCTTCTAAGACCCCCTGCCACCCTCAGCACCAATGGGCCTGACTCCCACCCAGGAAAGAGCTTCCTCTTCCCCCGACCGCCCCTATCGCCTCTTCCTTAAGCTTGGCTTACTTGGTGTTGTCTGTTCAGGAATAAGGCAGGAATAATGGAGGGCTGGCGTGCAGTGTGTCCCCTCAACCACCAGGCACTTAGAGGGGACCATGGAGTCCAGATGTTGCCCCACCCACACCTGAGCCAAGGGGTCCATCTCCACCTGACGCCATACCATCTCTCTTCTCCTTCTTTCTCCAGAATCTGTCCATTGGCTCCAGAAATGACGTAATGACCAGCAGAGTGGAACTGATTGCCTTAGGGCCCCACCAAAGCCAGCCAGAGACTTTGCAGACTCTGCTCTGTGCTATGAATATGGGCAAGAGTTCATTTATTAAACTGATGTCAAAGAATGACATTGGAATACTTTAATAAATCACAGAAACATGGTATTTTAAGTAACTTGTGGAAGGAAAAAATTAGAAACCGTGCCTCTCAATGCTGAATGAAATAAAATGAAATAACAAGGGGAAGAACCCTGGGAGGGGTCAGAGCCCTTGAAGACACATCGTCCCACAGGCAGAGCACTGGCCTCAGGTGATTCAAATTTGGTGACTGTCCAGCCTCGCCTGTGCTAAACATTTATTCTGCATGGTCTATACAAGGACATCAGATTTCCTGGTGGTTCGGAAGGAATGAAAACACTATATATTAGCAGTATTAGCCATAATTTACAAGGTACAAAGGAAATTTTTGGGCAGATACTTAACTGTGCTCAATTACTGGAAATGTCTGTTTGTTGTAAAATAAGGTAATCATCTCAAATAACTCACTTTATAATGAAAAGGATTTCAAATCCCCCCTCCCCCACCATTTACAGCAGGACGCCTTTCGCCAAATAAGAAGTTGAATCAGCTTTTCATGATTATATATTTCAGCTAGCTGCCTTAAACTCCTTCTGGAACAAGGCAGGGTACAATAAAGAATATATATTTAAAGTTAAATCTGGACTATATCACAGGGAGCCTGCTAGTTAGGGCCTGGGCAGTTCTTCAACCAAGAACCTAGAAATGGCTGTGTCTGCACAGCAGGCAGAGTGGTTTGCAATTTCTTTAAAAAAGAAAGAAAAGAAAAAGCTGATTTAAGACCTCACCCAATCCATTTGCTTTCAGTCTTTCAAGAGCTCGGTTTCTACCTCTCTTATTTCCACTTAGATCAGATGACATCCAGAAAACCCCAAAGGGAAGGCCAGAGGTATGTGGACATCAGAGCTTCTGAGGCCAGATTCATCAAACTCTTCCTTTCTCTTGTACACAAACCATCCTCCTCTTTTAGGACCACCCTCCCCCAGAGACACATTGTGACCCTCTCTGTAAGGTTCTCCCCAGGAAAGTAAGGAAAATCTCAACCCTGCCATTGCTTTAGGGGCACAGTTCTGTTGGAGAGACGCCAAGGCTAACCTCATTACTAATAGTTCTGTGTCACTTGAATGATAGGGTTTAAGTATACCAGGGAGGGGTATCCTTGGCAGATGCGAGAGCTACAGACACTGGATTAGGCACAAGACAGAGGCAGGAGGAGATAATCTTTGTGATTTTCAGCCAAGGACTAAAGCTCAAAACCTTGTCTTTGATAGTTGCTGTTAAGTCTCTAAGTCGTGTCCAACTCTTTATTGTGACCCCATGGACTGCGGCACACCAGGCTCCTCTGTCTTCCACTGTCTCCCGGAGTTGACTCAAATTCATGTCCATTGAGTCGCTGACACTGTCTAACCATCTTGTCCATCTTTGATAATGGTTTGTAAGCCATGATCAGTGGCAGAAAGGGGACAGATTCATTCTGATCAATTTATGGCAATGTAAGTCAAGGTTATGGTTTTTCCTGTGGTCATGTATGGATGTGAGAGTTGAACTGTGAAGAAAGCTGAGTGCTGAAGAATTGATACTTTTGAACTGTGGTGTTGGAGAAGACTCTTGAGAGTCCCTTGGACTGCAAGGAGATCCAACCAGTCCATCCTAAAGGAGATCAGTCCTGGGTGTTCTTTGGAAGCACTGATGCTAAAGCTGAAACTCCAGTACTTTGGCCACCTCATGCAGAGTTGATTCATTGGAAAAGACTCTGATGCTGGGAGGGATTGGGGGCAGGAGGAGAAGGGTCGACAGAGAGTGAGATGGCTGGATGGCATCACTGACTCGATGGACGTGAGTCTGAGTGAACTCTGGGAGTGGGTGATGGACAGGGAGGCCTGGTGTGCTGCAATTCATGGGGTTGCAAAGACTCGGACATGATTGAATGACTGAACTGAACTGAACTGAACGAAACAACGGTAGTAAGGGCATGGAGCTGTGCACAGATAGACTCTGATGAATTGTCATCTGCTTCACCCATGCTTTCCTGCCAAAGATATCTAACCTATGCCGATCCAACAAAAACACATTTCAGCACACGCTGGGCACCTCTTAAACTGACAAAAGAGACAAGAAAGTTGGAACATTAAGGTTTAAAGTAAATGTTGATCTGTGGGGCCATTAATAATGATAATAAAAAAGAATTCACTGCATTTGGCATGGATTTGCCCCATTGTCTTCTTCTGAGTTGAAAACACCAATAAAAAAATAGTGTAGCTCTGAATGTGAAAACAATATTGCCTCCGTCTTAAAGAATTCTCCTGTCAGGAAACCCCAGGGAGTTGTCAAAAATAAATAAAATCTAAGCTAAAGAGAAGGTTATTGAGAAGGTGGGAAATGGTAAGGACTTTATATGTGGCAGCCAGGAATGCCGGGCTGACAGATGTAGCTAATTCTGAAAGAATAACTTCCTATCCGAATAACAAGTAAAAGGTGTTTAAAGAGAGAGAGGTTATATTTTACTTCAGCAAGTACAGCTTTTGGTGAGTGTTACATAAATATTGATTAAAAGCTCTGTGTCATTTCTTTCACTTTGGCAGATAGAATATCAGGTCATCAGAGTTTTTCCTCCTTGGCTGGAGTATTACAGAGATCAGATTTACCAAGTCTCCTCTGCTATATTCAGGGGAAATAGGAATTTAGCTTTTATATTGTTTTAATTCAAAAAGTGCATGTGTTGGGGGGTGTTTGTTAGTTTGGCTTGTTCTGAAGCATTTTAAAGGATGACCCTCGGTGTGGTGGTATTTACTATGTACAGAGTTAGATCCATTTTGGGGGTCAGAGCTCACGGGGTGAGTCATTTTCCTGGGGGCTCAGTCCTGAAGAAGCAGTTGACAGGAGTGTTTCTGTAGCTTCCTACAGGGTAGTTGATGAGTGAAAGTTGCTCAGTTGTGTCTGACTCTTTGTAACGCCATGGACTGTAGCCCACCAGGCTCCTCTGTCCATGGAGGATTTCCCAGGTAAGAATACTGGAGTGGGTAGCCATTCCCTTCTCCAGGGGATCTTCCCGACCCAGGGATTGAACCCGGGTCTCCTGCATTGCAGGCAGATTCTTTACCATCTGAGCCTCCAGGGAAGCCCACAGGGAAGTTTGCCAGCCAGAAATGGTTAATGAAAGACTCAGCAGAGAGTCCCATGCTAGACAGTGGGAGGGATGACCAACACAGGAAACTAGTTATGTTCATAAGTCACTTGGTCAAATCCTGTTAATTCCTTGTCCTTTTGCTTCCTCAGTTCAGTCGCTCGGTCATGTCCAACTCTTTGTGACCCCATGGACTGCAGCACGCCAGGCCTCCCTGTCCATCACAAACTCCAGGAGTTTATTCAAACCCCTGTCCATTGAGTCAATAATGCCATCCAACCATCTCATCCTCTGTCATCCCCTTCTCCTCCTGCCCTCAATCTTTCCCAGTATCAGGGTCTTTTCAAATGAGTCAGTTCTTCCCATCAGGTGGCCAAAGTATTGGAGTTTCAGCTTCAGCATCAGTCTTTCCAATGAATATTCATGGCTGATTTCCTTTAGGATGGACTGGTTGGATCTCCTTGCAGTCCAAGAGACTCTCAAGGGTCTTCTCCAACACCACAGTTCAAAAGCATCAATTCTTCGGTGCTCAGCTTTCTTTATAGTCCAACTCTCACATCCATACATGACTACTGGAAAAACCATAGCTTTGACTAGATGGACCTTTGTAGGCAAAGTAATGTCTCTGCTTTTTAATATGCTGTCTAGGTTGGTCATAAAACCCATACTTTTTCAATAAATGAATCAATGAATGAAAGAGTAGTCCGTCAGACTTCACTCAGTTGGTAAGATATGGTTAATTGGGAAATTCCAGTTTTTCAGGAGCACTCTGGCAGATGTTTGGGTCCTTGCTTTCTTCCTGGCCAATAGAACACTGATCTGAGTGGTGGGCAAGCCCAGGGGAAGGGGTGAACCATGACAGGGTCCTGGGCCTCTTTCCAGGCACTGGCCTAGTGGTGAGGGTGTGATCTAAGACACATGGGCAGTGTGCTGGGACTCCTGGAGGAGATGTCCCCCTATGAATGAGGGCCAATGTGTCCCAGTCTGCTAAGAGAAACCTCCATTCAGTCCTGGGCAATGAGGGATGTCGACCAACTTTTAAAAAAAAATTATTTTATTTATTTTTGGTTGCACTTGGTCTTCACTGTGACGTGTGGGATTTGTCTAGTTGTGGCAAGTGGGGGCTACTCTCCAATTTCAGAGCTTGGGCTTCTCATTGTAGTGGCTTCTCTTGCTGCGGAACACAGCCTCTAGGGCGTGCAGGTTTCAGCAGTTGCAGCTCGCCAGCTCCAGCACAGGCTCCATAGTCGTGGCGCCCAGGTTTCGTTGCTCTGTGGCACCTGGAATTTTCCCCTGACCAGGGCTCTATTAACCTGTGTCTCCTGCATGCACAGGTGGATTCTTAACCGCTCTACCACCCGGGAAGCCCTTGACCGCCTTTTCTTTCCTGTTTGAGATGTTGTGTTTACAGCTGCAGAAACATCTTAGGACCACAAGATGATGTGTTGATGAAAATCTAAATCACTGAGAACAAAGAAGGCTGAGCACCGAAGAATTGATGCTTTTGAACTGTGGTGTTAGAGAAGACTCTTGAGAATCCCTTGGACAGCAAGGAGATCCAACCAGTCAATCCTAAAGGAAATCAATCTTGAATATTAATTGGATGGATGCTGAAGCTGAAGCTCCAGTACTTTGGCCACCTGATGCGAAGACCTGACTCATTGGAAAAGACCCTGATGCTGGGAAACATTGAGGTCAGGAGGAGAAGTGGACGACAGAGGATGAGATGGTGGGATGGCATTGCTGACTCAATGGATATGAGTTTGAGCAAACTCTGGGAGACAGTGAAGGACAGGGAAGCCTGGCATGCTGCAGTCCATGGGGTTGCAAAGAGTCAGACATGACTGAGTGACTGCACAACAACAATAAGCAAAAGTTCAGCAACAGCAACAAAGCAGGAAAAGAATCCTCAGTGACATGCCAGAGCAACCCTGCTATTTTCTGCTTCTCGCTTGTGACAAGTTAGAATTGAGGGTCTTTATTGCTCAAGTCTCTCTTAGATAGGGTCACTGTAACTTTCAGCTGAAGGCAGTCCTAACAGATACAGTCGGTAAAGGACAGGAGAAAGTGTCAGCTAAAATAAGACCTTCGGAATCTTAGTGACACAGAAGGCAGGAAAGATCTCTGAGCTCGCCGAGCTCTATAAGCACATCGGCCAACAGTGGGAGACCTTGGATCCGGGTCTCAGGCTGGAAACCGCTCGGGCCTCTTGCTGTCATGGGTGCTGCGCTACACACCATCTGTTCAAATATTGTCAGACAGAGAAATCCTGTGTTGAAAAACTCCGGCACAATTACACTACACGTTTTACTTGCTGCAACAGGCAGAGCCATTCTTTGAGAATTTCCACTAAACAAATAAGCCTTCACATTTCGTTTGGTAAGCCATGTGTGCTGTGCGCCTGAAAAGCTGAATCACGTGCATTATTTTGTCCTGTTGATGTGCGCATTTTTCACGGCCCAATAGAGGTGTGTGTGGTTTGGCTCCGTTCAGAACATTCCCCGCCCTTCCCTGTAAGCTTCGAAACAAAAGTGCTCTCTTTACACGTCTCTCATCGACCTTTCATCCAGAGCCTTCCTGTGAGCTGGATAGAAGGAGTGCTCTGAATTTCAAAAGGAGGCTCCCGGAACGTACCCAGACAGCCTGCATCCCGATTCACTTGCCTTTATGGTGTCTGCTCCTTTGGGCTTCTCTCCAAGTTAGAAGTTTCCTCCTGCTCTCTGTTCCTCCAGGGTGACGTTGGCAGCTCCCTGGACAAGGAAGACCAGGAGAAGATGTCATCCCAGAGTTCAAATCAAACAGATGGGGCGTCTAGAAGACGCACGTTGTGATTGTGCTTACGTGTATTACAGGACTTTCGCAGGGCGCCCACCCTCTGCACAATGGACATTTATGGCTGAGTCCTTCTTAAAGGGGGGCTGTCCTGTGCACTGTGGCATGTATAGCAGCACCCCGACCTCCACCCACTAAATGCCAGGAGCATGTCTCCTCCCCTCCCCCAGGGTGGTAATAACCTCGAATGTTTNTCTTTACACGTCTCTCATCGACCTTTCATCCAGAGCCTTCCTGTGAGCTGGATTGAAGGAGTGCTCTGAATTTCAAAAGGAGGCTCCCGGAACGTACCCAGACAGCCTGCATCCCGATTCACTTGCCTTTATGGTGTCTGCGCCTTTGGGCTTCTCTCCAAGTTAGAAGTTTCCTCCTGCTCTCTGTTCCTCCAGGGTGACGTTGGCAGCTCCCTGGACAAGGAAGACCAGGAGAAGATGTCATCCCAGAGTTCAAATCAAACAGATGGGGCGTCTAGGAGACGCACGTTGTGATTGTGCTTACGTGTGTTACAGGACTTTCGCAGGGCGCCCACCCTCTGCACAATGGACATTTATGGCTGAGTCCTTCTTAAAGGGGGGCTGTCCTGTGCACTGTGGCGTGTATAGCAGCACCCCGACCTCCACCCACTAAATGCCAGGAGCATGTCTCCTCCCCTCCCCCTGGGTGGTAATAACCACGAATGTTTCCAGACATTGCCCCCTGGGGACAGAGATCACCCTGGCCAGGTTCAGAACCACAGATTTAGGGGAGCGTAGAAGGCAATGGCACCCCACTCCAGTACTCTTGCCTGGAAAATTCCATGGATGGAGGAGCCTGGTAGGCTGCAGTCCATGGTGTCGCTAAGAGTCGGACACGACTGAGCGACTTCACTTTCACTTTGCACTCTCATGCAATGGAGAAGGAAATGGCAACCCGCTCCAGTGTTCTTGCCTGGAGAGTCCCAGGGACAGAAGAGCCTAGTGGGCTGCCATCTATGGGGTCACACAGAGTCAAACACGACTGAAGCGACTTAGCAGCAGCAGATGTCATAAACACACAAGTTATAAGGTTCCTTCAGCCAAGCTCATCAACTCCCACACTGAGGCTGGGAGCCCACATGGGCCAGGATGTCCAGTCAGCTCAGTTTGGAGGGACAACGGGGAAGAGGTGAGGAGAGGAGAGGTCAGTTTGCGAGTCCTCTGTCAGGTTCCATGAGAAAGGTCTCCATTAAGTCCCAACCCATTCTGTTTGCATTTGATTTTCAAGATGTTCTTCTCAGTCAGCCATCCACGGATTCTTGGCACAGAGAAATCAGACTCCGTCAGGGTGAGGCTCCAGTTAGCTGCTGAAGCCTCTTGCTAGGCTAGCTTTGGGAGCCCCAGACAGCTCAGACGTGTCTCAATGGGTTTAGAGGGAGGAGCGTGGAAGGCCTGGGCCTGCTCTGTAAAGGAAGTGCCTCGGTGGGGTAAGTGTCCCAGAGTGCACCTGTCGCCTGGTTATTTCATCAGCCGATGTGCTCGCGATGCTGGGATCTCGAAGGCCCAGGCTTCCCAGGCTGGCTGAGGCCAGGAGAAACAGAAAAAGGGGCATTCCAGTGCAGCACTATGGGATGGAGCGGGTACTTGGGAGGTCCGGAGGGGCTGGGCAAGCACCCATCCCCAGAGGGGGCAACACAGAGCTGGAAAGAGTGTGTGTGGGTGTCAGGGCAGAAGAGGCAAGGCAGAGTGGGGACACGCCGGCGAACGGAAGGAGCCGAGGCGGCAATTCACTGTCCTGTCGGGAAATAGTGGACTGAGCTGGAACAGGGCCGCCGTCCACTGGGGGGACTGGCGGGAGATGAAGCAGAGAGCTAAGGGGCGGCGCGTGGAGGAGCCTTGAGTGCCAGGCCAGGAGGGGGAAGTCCTCATACGCCGGGGTCCGGGCGGGAAGGATAAGGTGTGCAAACACCAGTGAGTGAGCAAGTGACTGGGGTCTGGGCCAGGCGGTGGGGTCTCCCGGGGTCCAGGCCCTGCTCAGCTTGTACCAGCAGCTCGCCCCCTCAGGAGCCTCCTGTTCCCCAGCAGCCCCTGGCCCCTGGTTGTGTTCCTTCTGTTTTAACGGCGGTAAACAAAACCCTCTTCCACAAAGGTCCAGTGTGTGCAAAGTGAGGACTGCTGGTTCTCAGCGTCACACCCCATTTATCCCACGAGAGATGTGGGGAGGCGGGCAATTATCGGGAGAAGGTGATCGATGGAGGCCAGCGATGGGGAATAATTAGGTCAAAAGCCCCTCTGTTCCCTAAGCACCGGTTGGCCGTGGTTGTTTTCTGCCAGAGTCATCTGGAGACCAGCCTGGGCTCCGCAGGCCCCTGGGTGTGCGAGTGTGGAGGGGCCCGGAAGCCCACCCCGACCCCCTCAGCCCCTCCCGCCTCCAGGGAGGCCACGGCGGCGGGGCCTGGAAGGCAGGCGTTCTGGGGAGGGGCGTGGGGGTTGGCTAAGGTGGGACCGGAAGGGGCGGGGCCTGGGACGGCTGGGGAGCAGGTGCATCCGGCAAGCCTGCCGGCCTCAAGAACAGGAGAGGCCGGGTGCTAGGACGTGATGGGCGGGACGGGGTGGGGTGCGGTGGGCTCTTTCCCCGGGGGGTCTTCCCTCCGAGGGCCCTGCTGGTGTTAGCTTCTTTTACTGAGAGCCTGCCCATTGCCTGGGGTTTCCCCAGTGACCCAGTGGTAAACAATGGGCCTGCCAAGACAGGAGACACGGGTTCGATCCCTGGGTTGGGAAGATCCTCTGAAAGAAGGAAGTGGCAACCCACTCCAGGAGTCTTACCTGGGGAATCCCATGCACAGGGGAGCCTGGCAGGCTACGGTCCATGGGGTGGCGAAGAGTCGGACAGGATTGAGCGAGTAAACAGCAGCAGCAGCTGATCTACTAAGGGACTTCCGGCACCCCTGGCGTCTCTTCACAAGTCCGCAAGACGAGATTTGTCTGCGTTTTGTGATGGATGGAATCCAGGCCTGGAGACTCTTGCCTCTGTCCTCACGGCTCTGAGATCTCCTTGATGGCCACACAGCCCTGCTGAAACTATTGGCCGTTCTTAGAAGAACTCATTTAGCAATAAATCAGGAAATTTAAATGTTTCTGAAAATTGGTGGATACCTTTGACTGGAAGTGGGGTAAGACCCAGGCAGCATCTTAAAACCAGAGCTAGGACACAGCTCACCTCCAGGGGGTGCTGCTCTTCAGCCCCACGCCCAGCAAGGCTTGGACCAGCAGTCCCCTGCCCAGGGCGAAGGAGGGGGCCAAGGATCCCAACTGGACTGCAGAGGCAATGAACAGTTTCATTCTTATACTGTTTTAAAATTAGCTTTTTTGGGGGGTGGTGGTGGTAGGGGGTTCTGGATACTAGAGTTGCGTGGTTCAGAAACCAAAAGAATATGGGAAGGTACGAAGTGAAAAATTGCCTCCTTCCCCACCCGCTCTCTGCCCCCTCCTCTCTTTCTTCCTTGTCTTTTCAGAGTTCCTTTGGAAATCATCATTTCCAGACTTTTCTTATTCGCCTGCTAGGCTGTACATCACCTACTCAGGAAATCCAGCATGTTTAGTACATGTCAAATATGTTCTTCAACTCAGGGAAAAAAATCTCTCTCTAAGCCACTTGAAGGGGTTTTAAAGTCCCATTCCAAAGACTCTTTGCTTTGAGGGAAAAGCATTGGCTTCAAACCTTTGTTCGTCAGATTAAATTAAAGCAAGACCCAAACTCTCCTTTGGAAACATAATCTATCATATAGGAAGAGACCCTGGGTTTCTTCGGCTTCGAAACACTGCTGTTTTGTTTAACAGTCAGAAAATACATTCACAAAGCCCCGGGGATTCTCTGTATTTGGAACTGCTTCTATCATAACAAGATCTCCAGATGGCCCAGCTCTGTCCCAGGGATAGGTCCTTTGGTCACTGGTGTTAGCCACTGGAGCTGGTCCGCTCAAGCTACTGAAGAAGGAACCAGAAAGACAAAAGGAACTGAATCTCCTCTCCCTGCATCTTGACAGGCTTGGCATTCACTCAGAAAGAGGTAGTAATAAAACTCTTTCAAAATGGGGCCAGTTCCCGAGCGTTCATAAAACACACGGAGAGGAGTGCACTCTCTAAGGGAGGTTCTGGGTTTTTAACAAGCAGCAGGGTGAGCTCCAAAGAACGTGAAGGGAAAGAGGAACAAGTCTTGCCAGTCTTGTCAAGACTTGGAGGCTGCTCTGACCGGCAGAGCAATATGAGGCCTACCTGTTTTCCTTGGGATGCAGAGATGAAGAACAGCCCAAGCAACTCAGCTGGGAAAATGGAAAGGGAGCCCGTGCTGTTCTTCAGGGATTCCAACAGAAAAGCTTCTGCCCTATTACAGTCCTTAAC
The DNA here is from genome assembly GCA_006410935.1 of Redunca redunca. Taxonomy (NCBI): domain Eukaryota; kingdom Metazoa; phylum Chordata; class Mammalia; order Artiodactyla; family Bovidae; genus Redunca; species Redunca redunca. Next base: position 100,306 of record SJYQ01096178.1, on the reverse strand, counting down.
CTCAAAGACCAGCAGCTGGTAAAGTATGACCTCCAGGTCAAATCTGGTCCCTTGCATGTTTTTATCAATAAAGTTTTATTGAAACATAGTCACACCCATTCACAGTTGTGACAGAAACCCTGCTTATAGCCTACGAAGCCCCAAATAGTCACCGTCTGGCTCTTTAGAGAAAGTTTGCTCCCCGTTGTAGGCAGTGAAGAGGGGGCATTGCCTGAAAAAGAAAGACATGAGGCATTTTCATGGGCTGTGAGGTGACCTGAGGAGCATGGGTAAAAAGAAACATGGCGTCCTTATTTCCTGGGGAGATAGAGAAGGAAGAAGCCCAGAGCAGAGAGCCTGATAGACTCCCTCACTGGACTGTTTAGAGGATGCCCCAGCTCTGAGAGGCCTGTCTGTGGCTGTGGACCTGCCTGGACAAGCAGGATGGAGCTGAGAGTTACTAGAGGGGCCACAGGGCTGCCTCGGGGGGCACCTGGCTCCAGAGGCCCCTCAGAGCTGCTGTGTCTCCAGGGCAGATAGTAGAGACGTGCTGCCCTTTAACCCTAGCCACCCAGGAGTCCTCAGAAGACGCCCCAGGCACAGTCAGCCAAAGACTATTTCCCAACATGCTCCTCCTCGTCCGTCCAGGAGCCTCAGTTGACCAAGGGGACGGTTCCCACCCATGGCTGATGGGGGTCTCTAAGGGCTTTACTCTCTGCCTGGGTAAGGAGGAGGAGACCCCTTAGGCAAAGAGAGGGTTGCTGGGGAGCCCAGCTCTCCCAGGGAGGGGATCAGCATGCTGCTGATCTGGTGACCCTCCAGAGCTGGGCCCCTGTACTGGTCTCACAGCCCCGTCTCATGCTTCTCCAGTCTGGGTAGTTGCAGACCCTCTTTTATTCCTCTGTGCTCTAAAAAATTAAGAATATATTTAATTGCATCTATACATAGCATTACTATGTGCCATGGTCTAGTGTTTTATCAAAAAGTAACTAAATTAATCCTCCTACCCATCAGGTAGGTTCAGACACTCAGAAGCAGGAATGTTGTGTAGGGCCAGGGACAACTTTTTGCTGAGGGTTGTTGTTCTGTGCCTGACAGGTCCCTGGCTCCTGTCCCTTAGATGTTTGGGGGGGGGCCCTTTCCTCTGTCGCCAGTTGCTCTGGTCATGTCTGACTCTTTGCAAGCCCATGGACTGTAGCCAGCCAGGCTCCTCTGTCCATGGGGATTCTCCAGGAAAAGAATACTGGAGTGGGTTGCCATGCCCTCCTCCAGAGGATCTTCCTGACCCCAGGGACTGAACCTGAGTTCGAGTCTCTTATGTCTCTTGCATTGGCAGGCTGGCTTTTTACCACTAGCATCACCTGGGAAGCAATCAAGTGGTGGCTCCCCGATGGTGCCAATCAAAAATGCCTCCTCCATTCTCCAAAACAGCCTCTAGGGGGCAGGACTGCCCCTTCTGGGGTCTCATATCTGTCGGCCAGTGTGTGTGAGTGTGCCCGGTGCTGTGCCAGGCTGGGGAGGCAGAGAGAGGGTTGGGAGGGCATGAGTCAGACTTGGTGTCCTACTCCAGGAAGCACGCTCTCTCCTTGAATTAAGGGTGCCAGATTTAGCAAATAAAAATGTTGCACGGGGTATTCTTATGCTGAAAGTTAACTGTTATTTGAAATTCAAGTTGAATTGGGTGTCCTGTTTTTTTTTATCTGGCAACCCTACTGATATTAGGGAAACATGATGGATGGCGCCTGTGTGGGGACAGAGGGGACCGCGGAGGAGGGGTCCAAAGGGAAGGAGACGTGGAGACCCTTTCGGGCATTGGTGGAGCTTCTGACATTGGCACCATTAGCCATATGCAGTAGCTTCTCAGATCTGATTACACTGATCTGTGGGTGGACATCACTATCGCCAGCTGGCTGGTGAGGCCACTGAGGTCCTGAGAGGTCATGTGACTTCCTCCAAACACACATCCCATAGGGACAGGAGAGGGGTCTCTTTTTTTTACTTTTTGCTTCTCTCTCTCTTTTTTTTAAATTACTTTATTTACTTTAATTGGAGGCTAATTACTTTACAATATTGTAGTGGTTTTTGACATACATTTACATGAATCAGTACATGGTGTACATGTGTCCCCCATTCTGAACCCACCTCCTTCCCCATCCCATCCCTCTGGGTCATCCCAGTGCACCAGCCTGAGTACCCTATCTCATGCATCGAACCTAGACTGGTGATCTATGTGAAATAGATCACATATGGTAATATACCTGTTTCAATGCTATTCTCTGAAATCATCCCACCCTCACCTTCTCCCACAGAGTCCAAAAGTCTGTTCTTTATGTCTGTATCTCTTTTGCTGTCTCACATCATTTCTGTCTTTATAAATTCCATATATATGCATTAATATACTGTATTGGTGTTTTCCTTTCTGACTTACTTCACTCTGTATAGTCGGCTCCAGTTTCATCCACCTCATTAGAACTGATTCAAATGCATTCTTTTTAATAGCTGAGTAATATTCCATTGTGTGTATGTACACAACTTTCTTACACATTTGTCTGCTGGTGGACGTCTAGGTTGCTTCCATGTCCTGGCTATTGTAAGCAGTGCTACGATGAACACTGGGGTACACGTGTCTCGTTCAATTCTGGTTTCCCTAGTGTGCATGCCCAGCAGTGGGGTTGCTGGGTCGTATAGCAGTTCTATTTCCAGTTTTTTAAGGAATCTCCACTCTGTT